>JAJPUD010001052.1:185899-199355 GCA_023553655.1 Myrmecobius fasciatus
AGTACATCCTAAACATGCTTCCTAATGCTTTTCACAGAGCAATCCAAGTAAATGTCCAGATGGTCAGTCTTCCATTTCTGCTATCTCATATATCTGGCCCAAATTTATTATCTTTTTCTTCATTTCCTCACCAATCTCTGTTTTCTATCTAGGTGGTCCATAGAATATATTCATGGCAACTTTGAATCTTCCTATCGATTCTTATCAATCTCCCTAAAATGACAATTTATTTCCTCAGGAGATAGAGGGTTCATCCTTTCTAGAAATATTCAATAAGGGACTGAAGGACTCTATATTAGAGATGTCAGAAAAAATTCAGTCAGCTATGAGCTAGATCCCCATATGGGATCATACAACTGAATGTGAGGATCACAAATTATGATTTATTATCAATAAATGTTTGATTTGTATATCTATTATATATGTATGTCCAGGGTGATTTAAAATTTTTTCAGATGAAAAGGGGTTGTGAGTAAAATTAAAGAAGTCCTGGACTAGATCATAACCTAATTTTTAACTTAATTAATTTAATAATTTTTAAATTATGAGATTCTTTCATAATATTGCTTCCATATCTTTTTCTATATAGCATTATCATAAAAAAATGAAACTTGTTTTCTGATTTTTTTTTAAGGAAACGAAAAGATGGATTGTGGACTTAAGGTTTAACAAGTAAATGGATATTTGTAGTAGATTAAAGGAGATTAAAGAGTCAAAGATGATTATGAAGTTTTGAGTCTGGTAACTAAGAGAATGGTATTATCAAAAGTGATTAGGAAATTAAGAAGAGTTAACTTTAAGAGGAGAAAATGATAAACTTAATTTTGGATGTATTTATCTCAGGAGCTAGTGGGACATCTAGATGATGTTCAACAGACAGTTGGTCAGATGGGTTCAAGAGGGAATTTAGGGTTTATTATATAGGTTTTTTGAATTATCTGCATTAATATTATAAATGAATAGAGTGTGGAGGTTAGAGTCTTAGGAAGATTCTGAAGATCACCTGATAGGATAAGATACCAAACACTCCTTTTTGTAACTAAACTGCCAAGCATTCAAACTCTACTGCAGAGAGCACAACTCTGTTGAGCTGACCAGTTGTTTGAATGCCACATGTATGCTTGCCAAAGTGATTATTGTATATAAAACTCACACAGGGCAAGCACTCACAAGATAGTCAGGAAAAGTGATACAAGGACATCTTTAAGACACTGGCCCAGGACCACCCAGCATGGCGTGCCCTCATCAGAGAAGGTGTTGTGGCCTATGAGCAAAACAGAATTGAATTAGCTTGAAACAAACTTGAGATTTATAAATTTAGAGAATCCACCCCAAATGTTCACAGGGACTATTCGTGCCTGACCTGAAGCAGAATAATATGAGCTCATATTGGTCTGATCAGCCACAGTTGGACCTAATGTAACTCAACTCAAACATAGTGATGTCATTTTGGTGCTCTTTGAGAACAAAGGACAACAGCCATAATTGAAGAGATGAAATAACCAAGGAGATGAGCATAGGAAGGGAGAGAAGGGCTGAGAGAAGTAAGAGAAATTAGAGGAGAATGAGAAGGACCTGAAAGAAGCACCAGAAGTTGGAGGGGCTTTGGGAACTAAGGGAGGGCCAAGGATGCAGAAAAAAGTGAGTGGTCAAAGATGTAAAATTACCAGTGAAAGACAAAGACCAAAAACAATAATAACAGCAACTGAACAAAACATTGGTTTGGATTTGGTGATTGGAAGGTCCTTGATGAACAAGTCTGGAGATGGTGAGGAAGTAAATCGAGAAAGTGTAGACTGAGTTTTAGGGATCTAATGATTAATGGAATGGCAAATTTAAGATGAGAGCTGCAGACTAAAATGAGTTTTTTTCTTAAGAATATTGTAGCAGCCCCTGTTTGTACCATCCATTGACCATTTAGCAGATGTATAATTGGTCATTTTGTTGTAACTGGTCATTTAATGAACCATTCCTGGCTCCCTAGCAAGAATTTAAGTGCCCTGAGAACAGAGGGTATGGCTTCAACCTCTTTCTCTCTTAAGATTCAGGCTCAAGTTTGGGACTGAGTAAAAGCTTATGGATGTTAATTGGCCATGGTGATCCGAGCTACAACTGCTCTTTTACATACCCACAATTGCATTGATCGGCATCTCACTGATGTATTTTTATAACTACAGCATTTTACTAAGCACACATATCGAATTTGGGAACCAGATGGGTCAACCATGGTGTCAAAATACTTTTAAAAGGCCTCCTAGAACAATAAAGTCAGAGTTGTCTCCTGTGACTTTAGCAAAGCAGCACAAACAGAAGGAAACATAAAATCCTTTTGCCAAATTTCCCATAGGTTAAATGCAGAAAACTTCAGAATTCCAGGAAAAGATGTCAAGCAGATAAAAGCATGAAGTTTGATAGGAAATTTAAAAACTTAGAGCTGGTTCTGAAAAGGGAAAACTCTATAAACCTAATCATAATAGCTCATTCATACAGTTCTTTAAAGTTTGTGAAGCCCTTCACATATCTTACTACATTTGGTCCTTGCAGTAATCCTATAAGAGATGTCATTATTAATCCTATTTTACCAATGAGGAAACTAAGGGTTGGAAAGATTAAACGATTTGTTAGTCACTTAGCAGGTGTTTGAGGCTGGATTTCAATTTCAGCTTTTTTTTTTTTTTTAATTCCGGGTGTTAGAAATTTGCTACAGAAATTCTTAACCTGGGAACTGTAAATTTTTTGAATATATATTTGGATAAATACATTTCCTTATAATTGATTTCTTTATAATCTCTGTATTTTATTTTATGACACAGCATATATTGTCTTACACACATACACATATGCATACACATATGTATGCATACACACATACACATACATACACATATACACATGCATGTGTATGTTTCTATACATACAAAAATGTTAAATAATCGAGGAACCAAAAGACAAGTGAACTACTCAATGTCCTACATCTGGTCAGCTTCCCCTGTGGGAACAAGAGAGGAAGAAAAGAAGGATTGATTTTAAATGCCTATCACGTGCTAGATGCTGTGCTAACTAAGCATTTTATAACCATTATTGCATTTGATCCTCACAATGGCCTTATTGTCCCCATTTACAGTGATGTAAGTGGCTTGCCCAGAGTCACAGAGTCTTCTTAATTTTGGACCAAATGGTATATCTACCAGACAGCCTAGCTTCTCTGGGGGAGTAAATAGGATGTCCTGAAATACAGTTATCAAAATTAAAAATAAAAAACTCATTCTTATTCTAGGTCAAGGAACTCTGACTTAAAAAGAAAGGAAGGAAGAAAAAAAAGGAAAAAAAATAAGAAAGAAAAGAAAGAGAAAAAGAAAGGAAAAGAAAGAAAAAAGAAGAAAGAGGAAGGAAGGAAGGAAAGGAAGGAGGGAGGGAGGGAAGGAGGAAAGAAGATATGGAAAAAAGGAGGGAAGGAAGGAGAGAAGGAGGGAATAAGGAAGGAGAGGAGGAATGAAAGAGAGAAGGAAGGAAGTAAGAAAGAAGGAAGAAAGAAAGAAAAAGAAAAAAAAATAGAGAACTGGTTTAGAGAAAAATAATCTGATCTCAGTGAAAGGGGAACTTAAAGGCTTTCTAATGCAAATGTCATCTTCACATGACTCCCATCTGGAAAACCTTCCTTCATAAGATAATATGGTATACCGAAAAGGATTCCTGAACTGATGAAAAGTGAAGCAAGCAGAAACAGAACCTTTTGTTTATTAACAGCAATATTGTGCAATGATCAATTATGATTGACTTAGCTCTTCTCAGAAATACAATGGTTTGAGATAATCCCAAAAGACTCATGATAAAAAATGTTATCCTCTTCCAGAGACAGAACTGTTGGAGTCAATGCAGATCAAAGCATGTTATTTTTTACTATTTTTCCATAGTTTTTTTTTCCCCTTTTGTTTTGTTTCCTCTTTTGCAACATGACTAATATGGAAGCTTCTTTACATGATTGAACAAATATAACCTGTGTCAAATAACTTATTTTAGGAAAGGGGAAGGGAAAGGAGGGAAGGAGAAAATTTGGAACTTAAAGTCATACAAAAAAAAAGGATTTTAAAATTATTTTTATACATAATTGGAAAAAATATACTATTTTGAAAAAAGGCATGTGGTATATAATAGAAAAAATGATGAATTTGGAGTGAGGGACTTGGTTTTCTCTTTCCTTTGTGTGTATCTTTAGGCGAGTTCCTTAAAACCTCTGGACTTCAATTTCCTTATCTGATGTGAAGTGTTTGCTCTCAAAAGCCTTTTAGGCCCCTGCTACCCACAAATCTCTGATCATGTAATTTTATTGTTGTAGAAACTAAGACAGCAGGGTCCTTCCTTCAAGGTTAAGGCCACATAACTATGGCAAAGATTGGAAGGGGAACACAAAGTTCCTGATTCCCAATCCAAGTCTCTTTCCACTGAACCACACTGCTTCTTATTGTACTTTCAATTTGGCGTAGTTTTCAGTCATAGAAAGGGATAATATCCTTAGTTATTTTGAAATTGTTCTTGAAATCCAGGGGGGAAAAATTGAAAAGAGGTTTCAGGATTGCCAAGGGCTTTCTCTGAGCTGCTTGTATCTCCTAAGTCACATTATGCAGTCTTTTGATTCCTCTCTCAATTGGGAGTATCCTCTGCAAATGATTTTAAGGAGAACATGCACAAAGATCATGCAGGATTAAAAAGTATGGATGGGTTTTGATCTTAACCAATGGAGGGAATGCCCAAATCAATGAGATCACAGAGCCCCAAATAAAGGACAAGCCTAATTAGTTAAGTGCCTGGAATGTTTGCTGTTCCTTTTTTTTTTTTTTCCTTCTTCCACCCTATTTACATTATTTATTTACATATCTGAGGAGAGAAGAGTTTTTTTGTATTGTGTAATGTGGTTGGAAAGGGAACCTCTCAGAAATAATAAAAAAAAAAAAGCAAATGGGGGACAAGGGGTAGGTATGAAGGAAATGGAATGTTTTCTTCTCCTTTCCCCCACCTACTCCATAATGAAGATAGTCATTTTGAGCTTTCATTTGTCCATTTGATAAAGTGAGCAATACCAGGAGAACATTAGATATGGTAACAGCACCATTGTGCAATGATCAACTATGAGTGATCCAAGATAATCCCAAGAGACTCATGATGGAAAAAGCCATCCACATACAGAGAAAGAACTATGGAGTCTGAATGCAGATTAAAGCATTCCATTTTTTACTTTATTTTTCTTTTTTATAGTTTTTTACCCCCTTTTCTTCTGTTTCTTTTTTTGCAACATGACTAATATGGGAACATGGTTTATGTGATAGTTGTTAGGAGCTGTGCTTCATGATTATGGAGAACTCATGTCTATCTGCTGACATGTTGTTCAAGAATTGTGCACATCCTGCTGAATGAGAAAGGGACAAACACTCACCTTTTCCATGCATGACAAATGTCATAGGATCAATTCAAAATTACTTTGAAGAATCAGTTGTGTAGAAAAAATAGATTCTACATAGCGAGAAGTACCTTTGTGTTGTTATTATTATTGCATTCTTCTTATTAAAAATGTTTGGTATCATTGTTCCTTAGGGATAATGGCATAAGTTTTATTTCTGCATTTTCTTTCTCACTGTGCTCTGTGTGTGTCCACAATCCTCAGACAAGCTTTTTCAATCTAACAATTCAACGCACATGAAATATCTGTGAAGAGCTTAGCACAGTGCCTGGTATGTCACAGATACTTAATAATTCCACCTTAATTCAACATTTATTAGGCATCCACTGTGTGCCAAGCACTGTGATAAATCCCGGAGATCCAAAATTAAGTGATCCCTGACTTCAAGGAGGTTATACTTAATTAGGGGAAAAAAAAAATCAGAATCTTAGCTCTCAAACTGTGAGGGACCTCAGAGTCCACCTAATCCAATTTCCTTATTTTTATTTATGAAAAAACTGGGATATAGGGAAATGAAGTGACTTGTATAAGGGCACACAGATATTAAACATCAGAAACAGAATTTGAATCTAGATTCACTGATTCAGCAGTCTTTTTTTTTCTATACTGCATTGACTTCTATTATATAAATAAGTAAATAATAATATATAGGGTTTCCCAAATGGGACATGCTATATACAAAATAAATATAAACTTAAAATAATGGGAAGGAGGAGCTCTAATAATTGTTGGGATGAAGAAAAATCTTATATAGAAGGCCATGTCTGAGCAATGCTTTTTAAAAAAATTTTATTTTTAGTACTTTTTTTTTATGAATCATGTTGGGAAAGAAAAATTAGAACAAAAGGGAAAAGACATGGGAGAGGGAAAAACAAAACAAAACAAAAATAAAAAAAAAACATAAAAAGGAATTGAACATAGCTTATGTTGATTTACATTTAATCTCCATAGCTTTTTTTCTGGATACAAATGGAATTTTTTTTTTTGTCCAAAGTCTATTGGGATTGCTTTAGATCACTGAACTATTGAGAAGAATCAAGTATTTCTTACTTGATTATCACACATTCTTGCTGTTATTGGGTACAATGTATTCCTGATTCTGCTGTTTTTCCTCAGCATCAGTTTATGTAAATCTTTCCAGGCCTTTCTAAAATCAACTTGTTCATCATTTTTTATAGAATAATAATATTCCATTACTTTCATATACCATAACTTATTCAGCCATTCTCCAGCTGATGGGCATCCCCTCAGTTTCCAGTTTCTTGCCACCACAAAAAGAGCTGTGACAAACATTTTTGCCCATGTGGGTCCTTTTTCCTCCTTTATGTTTTCCTTGAGATACAGACCCAGTAGTAGTTCTGCTGGGTCAAAGATGAGCAATGCTTTCAAGGAAACAAAGACTTCAAAATGTGGAAGCATAAACTGGAGACAGACTGGGAAGGATTGTAAATATAATAATAATAATAATAACAGTAACAAGACCCCTTGGGAGGCAGGTGCTATTGTTATCCCCATTTTATAGACAAGGAAATTAAGTACGGTTAAGTGATTGGCTCAGTATCACATATTTAATAAGTGAATGAGACTACATTGAACTCGGGTCTTCTTACCTCCAACCTGGCACTCTATTCACTCTATACCATTAAGCTGTCTCTATTTTATCATGCATTTTAATTATTTGTGTTTGTATGCTATTTCCTTTTGAGCTACCTGATTGTTGATGTGAATCTTAAACATATAATATACATTTCCCACATAAAAAAATAATCTATCCATGTTGAGTTCCTTAAAATTTATCTTTGATATTGACTTTTAAATGTTAAATTTTCTGTTAAGTTCAGTTTTTAATTGATATAAAGTCCTGAAAATCTGAGAGTTTGTTAAGGTCTATTTTTTTCTTATTTAAAATTTTAGATAATTTTACTGGATATGATGTTTTTGGCTGCAGGTCTAGTTCTTCTGATTGTTAGTAGATAGAATTCCAGGATCAGGGATATTTTATTGTAACTGCTGATGATTCTTGTACAATTGTAATTGTAACTCCAGCATATTTGAATTATTTTTTTCTTGTTTCTTGCAAAATTTTCTTTTTAATCTGGGGGTTTCAAAGTTTGGCAATAATATTCCTGTGTGTTTTCCACAAAAGATCTCTTTCAGGTGGTGATTGTTGGATTTTTTCAATTCCTACTTTCCCTTCAAGTTCTATCACTCCAGGACAATTTTCTTGAATTATTTCCTGCATTATTGTGTCAAGGCTCTCTTTTTGGTCACAATTTGATGGCAATCTTATTTTTATATATCCCCTTTTTGATCTGTTATCCAGATCTGTTGATTTTTTAAAAGATATTTCACATTCCATTCTATTTTCATATTCTTTATAATCTGTTTTATTATTTCTGGGTTTCTCATAACTTCACTGGCTTCCCCTTGCCCAATTTTAATTTTCAAAGAATTATTTTCATTTTTGACACTCTGTACCTCCTTTTCTGGTTGGTTAATTCTTTTTTTTATAATCTTGCTTTTCTTGTATGGTTTTTATTTTTTTTTTTTAAGTTTTTCCTCAGTGTCCTTCATTTGAGTTTTAAATTCTTTTTTGAGTTCTATAAATTCTGTCTGGGCAGGGAGCCATTTTACATTACTCTTTGGGGTAGAAACTTTTTTTTTTTTTTTTTTTTTTACTAAAGTGTCCTTTGAAGATGAACCCTGGTCTTCCCTGTTCCCAAGTTGTTTCAATGGTGGGATTCTTTCTTTGCTGGTTCATTTGTTTAATGAGAGGTATCCTCAAATCATGGGGTGGGGAGATGGTCCCTCAAACTTCCCTTAGGCTCTCCACTCTTACCAGGACTCCCAAACCAAGAGCTCCACCCTCCTGCAAGTGCCCGCAGCCAGCAGCATCCCAACTCTCCCGCCTCTGCACTCACCAGGTGCTACTTCCTTCTCACCAGCACAGGTGGGCCTGGCTTTCTCAATTAGCCAAGGTTCACTTCATCTTCCCAGACTCCCTGACTTGTCAAATGATTCCTTCCTGCTGAGGCTTTAGTTGCACCCAGCTAGCCGGAGTCCACACTTAAAGTTCCTGCAGAGCCAACCCTGAGGTGTTTGTGCTTCAGACAGCTTAGTCCCAGCCTGGGCTCTTTCTTCAGATCT
The DNA here is from genome assembly GCA_023553655.1 of Myrmecobius fasciatus. NCBI lineage: Eukaryota > Metazoa > Chordata > Mammalia > Dasyuromorphia > Myrmecobiidae > Myrmecobius > Myrmecobius fasciatus. Next base: position 194,502 of record JAJPUD010001052.1, read on the forward strand.
TCTCAGGTTGTATCTGGAGAACTCCTGTTCTGCCCCAAGTCTTCTTGGTTTTTCACCAGTTTATGTTTATCCTAAGCCGAATTTGTTCTATTTGTGAGGAGAATAGGGAGAGCTTGAAATTTGCTAACCTACTCCATCTTCCCAGAATCCTCCCAATGCTATTTTCTTACTGCAATATATGCTATATGAGAGCAGAGACTAAACTTTGTAAGTCTCTCAGGGTACAGCACAGTGCTCTGTTACAAATTGGGACTTCATAAATGTTTACTGAATGGATAAATGCATGCACAAATTGAACCTCTTCATGATGAAGCAGGTGAAGAGAAAAAAGAAGAAAACACTCCATTTCCTTGATATCTCCTTTCCTTACCCCTCTACTTTTTTTTTCTTTTCTAGGAGAGGTTCCCTTTCCAACCACATTGCTCAATCCAGAAACTAATCTGAATTTTCTCTTGAAGGCATTTGTTAAAAACCACTAATAGAAATATCTCTAGGTTAATCAGAGATTAATGAATGTTGAAGTGACAAGTTCCTTTGAAAGGAAGTTGTATAATAAGTCAAAGAAAGGTTGAGATTTTTATTGGCAGAGGGAGTAGCCATATTGATGAAACCACAGATCCTCAAAATATTGATAAAAGAAGCTGGCTAGCAAGTCAGAAAAGCAAATAGCAATGCCCTCTTGGGCCCCTTCCTAACGCATCATTTCAAGTGGCTTTAAAGAAGCTATAATCTTAATATTTCTGGATATTTTAAAATAAGTTGAACACGGAGCAGCTAGGTGGCGCAGTAGATAGAGCACCAGCCCTGAAGTCAGGAGGAACTGAGTTCAAATCTGGTCTCAGACACGTAACAGCTGTGTGACCCTGGGCAAGTCACTTAACCCCAATTGCCTCAGCAAAAAAAATAAAAATAAAAATAAAATAAAATAAAATAAGTTGAACAAAGACAAATTTATCTATGAAGTTATAAAGTAACTTCCTCACAGCATATTCAGCTTATTTATAAACTTTTATAAAAATAATATAATATATATTAAAGAATAATTGCTATATTATCATCTAATATATTCTAATAATAATAATAACAGTATAGAATATTGGACCAAATCAAATAAGACACCAATCAAATTGGAATAATTGTTAAGACTTATCTTTGAATTTAAAAAAAAATCATAAATCATAAAAGGTGGATAAAACTAGAAGAGTTTGTTTGAAAAAGCTCTGAGGATAATTACTAGCTATATGTCCTAAGGAAATGACTGCCATAATTAAAAATATTAAGTATAATATGATATTCATTCAACTTTTTGTGATAGCAAAAAATAATAACAAAATGGATGTCCATTGATTGGAAAATGGCTGAAAAAAAATTCTTGTGTAAATCAAATGGGATATTATTATTCCATAGGAAGTCATGAATATAAGAAACTTCTGGGCATTTAAAACAAAGTATGAAAACAAATGAATTAAGAAAAAATATTCAATGACTATAATAATGTAAATAAGAATACTTAAAAGGCCAATATCATGTAGGGAATGAATTTAAATCTGGCTTCAAACATTTAGTTGCTGTGTGATTGTAGGCAAATCACTTAATCCTACTTGTGTCATTTCTTCATCTGTAAAATAAGTTAGAGAAGGAAATGGCAGTATTTTTGCCAAAAAAACCCCATATATGACTTAAATACCTGAACAAAAAAACAATTGCAACAAAGAAGGTAACCAGGTATCATCTGATAATTATATCACCAATGATAGCTAGTTATAGTTTAATATCAGTTCCTGCTTGTTTTTCTTATTGAGTCAAGCATATGGTATGTGCCAGGCACAATGCTAAAACTACAAATCAAGCATAAAGAACAGTCTCTGCCTTAAGGAATTTGCATTATGATGGAGGAAGGTCACACTTAAAGAGATGCTGAAAAGTAGAGCTAACCCTTGATATATATTCCAAGATGGCATCTCAATCTCAATTCTCATGATTAATCATTTACCTCATACTTCCTGGACCTCCATGCAGATTCTGATCCTTCTGTGTCTTATTCAAATGATTTCAGGCACTTTTGTCCCATGTTCAGACAGGTTGCTTCTGCCGGACCATGAAGGTCTACCTGGGCTCCTGCACCTGAATTTGAGTTATGAGTTATTACCAGTCTCTTTGAATAGTGGTTCTAATACTAGAGAATTTTGATTGTACTAATAGAAAAAAAGTATTAATAACACCCTCCCTTATCCACTTCCCTTGGGCTTGCATTGGCATTCAACTCAATTTTATGTCCCATTCCATATAATTTTAGAGTTAGAAATAATCATAGCCAGAGGTCACCCAGCCCTCTCTATTTTGCCTGAATCTCCTCTCTGCCCACTCAGGATTCCATCTTGGTATGAACATTTTGTTTAACTGGGAGATATGGAGTGGTCAGAGAACAATGGATTTGTAGTCAAAATATCCATTCTAATTCCAGTTTTCTGCTTGCTACCTGTAGGGTTTTCGACAAATCCCTTTGTATCTCTGGATTTCTGGTTTCTCATCTCTTCAACAAATAAGTTAGATTAAGTGATGTTTAATGAGCCTTCCAGCTCCAAATCCTAAGATCTTAAGGAGCATGCTCTATTGATTTGAAATTTGCCTCTTGGAAGTTTGCATTCATCTTCCCCATGTGGCTGTGCCTTGTGGAGCTAGCCAGATTATGCCTGATCCCTCTTCCCTCAAAAGTCTCCTTTTCTACAGGTTAAAATCCGAACTTGGGAAGATATCACATGAAAAGGAGTTTTTGACTTGTGGAAGCTAGGAACAATGCCAGGAGGAGAATAAAGGCCAGCCTGGATCCCTTCACAAAATGGAAGCCCCAAGAGAAACTCACCTGTGGAAGAAGTGGATGGACCATAAAGATGCTATTCCAGGTTGAGAGTAGGAACCCTATAACAGAATGAAAGGCAGATATAAATCTTTTCTATCCTGAGCTGATTTTCCATCAGCTTGTTTTTTCTTATGATGTCATAGAAGAAAAGCATAAAATAAAATGATGTACTGGACTTGGAGCCAGGAAGCTTTGATTTTGAAGAATGCCTTAGGCACCAACTCTGTGATCTTGAATAACCCACATAAGTTCTTTTGACCTCAGTTTCCTCATCTGTAAAATGATCCCTAAGGGCCTTACAAGCTTTAAATTTAAGATCTATCATCTATGGAACAATAGAAATTTATGCTTCTCTGGTTCTTTCCTACTAATCCAACTGAAACTCTTCCCTACTCTGAACATCTTTTTGTGGGCTTGCCATATGGCTCACTTCTCTTTCATTTCTCTTGAGAAAGTAACTGAGATGATCAATCTCATTCAAAGGTGACACAGCTGAATGGATGGAGCTGTTCGATGAATGACTGGAGAATGTGGAGAATAATGATATTAACATATATGTATACTGGGGTCTTTTAAAATTGCTTTGGGAGGAAAGGAAATATATATTACATGTATTCACTTCTGTTCAGAATTGTGAAACATGCTGACTCTCTAGCAGGGAAATAGTTTGATTGCAGGTTGGTGTCTATTCATAATGAATTCAATGGTGCTGATTTATTTATACCAATTGTTTAAGGCATATGCCAGCTATATGAAAAATATATATGTATTTATTTTAATAGATGCCATCCTAAAGATAAAGTACCAGCTCAGAAAGGAAGGAAGGAGAAGCAGCAGGGGGGATAGAGGGAAAAAAAGTCACTCAGAGAAAATGTGTACAGATTATGACATTGTGATTCCTCATTCTATTCCTTTTTTAGCAGTGGGACCCCAAACAATGTTGGACCTGTCTTGGCCTCAGTTTCCTAATCTATAAAATGAGGATAATAGTACCTACCTTCACAATAGGCTTGGGGGGAGAAGTGCTTATCATTGTGAAGAAAACTAGTAATGAACTGAAATTCACTAGAGACATAGGAGCTATCATTTTAATAAGAGACAAAAACAACCTGTGTGAAACTTAGTTTTTTCCTTAATCAGGGAGGAAGTATCTTCCACTAAATGATCTCTCTGCTTCAGTTCTCTCCCTACTCCAGTCTTCTGTCAGAATTATTTGTGCCCACTAAATGTGGTACCATTGTTCTTTCTGAACAATGGATTTTAAGTCATAAGAGCTGGGGTTTGCCCCTACTACCTGACCAACTACTTTGGGCAAGTCATTCATTTATTGTGTATTATGTGTAAAATGTGTAAAATGAAGAATTTGGACTAGATAGCCTCCTGGTTTCTTCTAGCTCTAGATTTATGGTCCACATGGAATAAACACTGACTATACGTCTGTTGAATTGAAGGGCTGATACCTTATAAATATACCTTGTGCTGTGCTTTTGAATACTTTTCTACTCAAATAAATTGCCCATCTTTTTTTTTTATCAATGATAATTAAAAAAGAAGCCAGGAGTAACAAATAGTATTTTATTTATTGTCATGAGTCACAGTGACAATCAATAGACTTGCTGAAATATACCCATAAGGATTCCACATTAAGTCAGTTAACATGAAGAAACAGGAATGGAAAAGTTCTTTGGGGGGGACTCAAGTTACATTCTTAAGACAGACTGTCATTGTTTTACCAGATCCTGCCTCAAGCTATTCTTCTTCCTTAGAGATATTACAAATACAGGGCAGCAGAGTTTTAACATTGTACCTACATGGAACAAGAAGGGCAGGGGGAAGACAGGGAAGAAAAGGTAGAGTGTAGAATGAGAGCTGTCTCTCAACATACTTTTTCATGTTCTTTGGCCAGTCTCTACAACTGTAAAGTAAAAAATTAGCTTACCATAATTAGGATTGTGTAGTTTGTCAACTCTTTTCCAGGGGCCACCTTTCTCCCA
>JAJPUD010001052.1:209355-231085 GCA_023553655.1 Myrmecobius fasciatus
TGATCGACTACTCTATTTCTTAGCCAGTACCAAATGGTTTTGATGACCGCTGCTTTATAATATAGTTTTAGATCTGGTACAGCAAGTCCACCATCTTCAGCCTTTTTTTTCATTAATCCCCTTGAAATTCTAGACCTTTTGTTTTTCCAAATGAACTTTGCTACTATTTTTTCTAGATCTGTAAGATAATTTCTTGGGAGTTTGATTGGTATGGCACTAAATAAGTAAATTAGTTTGGGTAGTATTGTCATTTTTATTATATTCGCTCGTCCTACCCATGAGCATTTTAAGTTTTTCCAATTGACTAGGTCTGATTTGATTTGTGTGGAAAGTGTTTTGTAATTTAGTTCATATAGTTCCTGACTATCCCTTGGCAGATAAATTCCCAAATATTTTATACTATCAACAGTTATTTTGAATGGAATTTCTTTTTGTATCTCTTGCTGCTGAAATTTATTGGTAATATATAAAAATGTTGATGATTTATGTGGATTTATTTTGTATCCTGCAACTTTGCTAAAGTTGTGAATTGTTTCTAGTAGTTTTTTAGTTGAGTCTTTAGGGTTCTCTACGTATATCATCATGTCATCTGCAAAGAGTGATAATTTGGTTACCTCATTGCCTACTCTAATTCCTTTAATCTCTTTTTCTTCTCTTACTGCCAAAGCTAACAAATTTTTTTTAATGAAAACAATTTACTCCCTTAAAGGGCTTATATTCTATTGAGGCGTGTATACATTGTATACAGAAAAATAAACATAAAATATATGCAAAGTACATATGAAATAAGTTGGGGGAATATACCAATAACTGATGATTGGGAAAAGCTAGCAAGTGAGTCTTGACCACATCCTTGGCAAGAATAAATGATTTCAAGTAGCCACAAGAAGAGAGCATTCCAGGAATAAGGGAGAGCTCTGGCAAAGGTGCCTCAGTGGGATATGGAATGCCATGTTTGGAAATAGTAAGTAACTCAATATGACTGCTAGAAAGAATGAAGAATAGTATTGTGAAATGTAGGGACTGAGAAGATGGGATGATAAACAGAGCATGTATTTTAATCTAGAGCTTCTTAAATAGTAGTAATATGATGAGACCTGAGCTTCATAGGCAGACAGTTTGGAAGTTGGTGGCACATGAATTGGAAAAGGGAAGAGACTAGAGGCAAGATAAATTAGAAAATAAACACCTTCTAAAATCCAGGCAAGAAATCATGAGGGTTAGAGTGGTTGTGTCAATGGAAAGAAAGGAACTGATATGAGAGTATGCAGGTAGAATTTGCCAGCTTATTAGAGTTCTGGTTCTACTACTAAGTACAGTTTTCAACAGAGCACTTCAATAAATTCATTAAGTGCTTATTAAGCACCTACTTTGTGCAAGCAATTTAATGTCTCCTTTGTAAAATGAAAGGGTCTTGGTTATATGCTCTTAGATATTTCTTCTACTTTAAATGTTCTACTATTCAATGATTGGGGGTAGCTTCCTCCCTCCTTTTAAGTCTTTAAACAAAAATTGCATGAATTATCTACTGGTTATGTTAGAGAGTAAGTACTCTTTTCTGATGGAAGTTGGACTATAAAACTTTAAAATTCTGTGATTTTATTTCTTAGTTTAATCAGGGTAAATGAAGCAGTTGGCAACAGGGTAAGGTGTTAAGTGCCTAGTATTCCTTAATTCTCGGCTTCATTCTCTGATGAGGGCTCTGCCTTCCCATGACACAGCAGTGAGGTGGATTGAATTTGTTAAGGCAGAGGGCAAACTTCTCTGGTCAACGGAGAGGATAATCTTAGAAAACAGTGTAAGAAGCTGGACAAGAGTGTTGTACCTATCTCATATGTGATCATTATCCAGACTGGAAAAACATTTAAGAAAGTCAGCTTGCTTCTAGGTCAGAACAACTTGATTTGCAAGCACCCAGAGGGAGAGACTAATAGGAGAAGGAGGAAAGGATATAATGATAGAATAATTCATTGTTACAGGCAAAGAAGCCTTAAATTACTGTCACCCTCTTAACTCCTATTATTCTTCAAATCTATTATACATTCTAAGGTGAGATTGTGTGCATCTATAGGCTTTCTGCAGTGATAACAATGATGATCCTGATAATAATGTAAAGTAACTCTCATTTTGATAGTGCTTAATGGTTACAAAGCTCTCTAAGTATTTTATTATATTTGATCCTCATAAAAGTCCCATGAGATAGAAATTATCATTCTTAAATATTCAGTATGGATTTGATATCTCAGAAATGTTGATGCTCCTCAGCAAAGGAGAGGGCAATCCTCTCCTGTCTGTCTGTGCAGCCAGACTCTTATACACAAGCCCCCATAAGTTTGCTATCCACCCTAATGGAGGCTGGAGGTAGAGTACCAAAGTCTCTGCCTTCCTGTATTGAAGTAGAAGCTGGGCTCTTAAGCTCACTCCACTTTACATCTATTTATCTGCCTGGTCTCAAAGGTACAGAAGATGTAACTCTGGGTATCCCTTGTTTTCTGGTTCCACCATAATTCCCTGCCTCCTTTTGCCTCTCATTAGGTTATAAATTCTCCAGCACTTCATATAGTTCTTGACACATAGTAGGCCCTCAATAAAAGTTAACTGGATTAGATAAAATAGCAGGGTTCAGGGCTAAGGAAAGCTTTCTGCAGAAGGAGGAGTTTGAGCTGAGTCTTGAAGGAACTCCTCAAAATACAAAGGAAGTCAAAGGGGAAAGTGGTCCAGAAACATAGGAAAGCCAGGCAAAAATTTGTTCTCCATAATTCCAGAGGTCAGAATGATGCAAAGACTCAGATTTAAGATTGGGGTAAGAAAGTTTTCTTAACAAGGAGAGCTGTCCAGAAATGTAATAGACTGCCTTCTAAAGATCTTGTCTCTAGAGGAATTCAGGAAGAAATTCAATAGTCATTACTTTGGGATATTCTCAAGAGGCTTCTTCCTCCAACACAGGTTGCACTAAGTAATCTCTGTGATCCTAAAATTCCATGACTCTTAACAGGATTTCCTTAATCAATTACCACCCAAGCTATTGCCTTCTATGCTTCTTTTCGGGGTATTCCAAAATCGCCTTTTGAAAAACAAAATAAAACAAAAATCTTTCTAAGGTAAGACGTTTGAACAGACTTCATAAAACCAATCCTGACTTTGCTATTTAATATTGTTTTCTCTTGATTGCCTTGTCTGAAATAAACTTCCTTCTTTTTGCTACATTTTATAATCTCAGATTTTTTCATACTCATGCTGAATCCTTCTAAAAATCTGTCCCAGCCCCTTAGTTATTGGTATTCTCTTTCTTATCAAATTATCATATAGGTATTTAGTTGTTTATTCATTGTTTCATCTCAATAGAATGTAAACTTTTTAAAGGCTGGAAATATTTATTGGTTTTATCATAAAGCTTTGCCCATAACATGTTATTTCTCAATGCCTGTTTTATGATATTGCATTTGATTAAATACTTTTAAAAAACCTCCTTAGGCATGAGTTTCCACATTTGTAAATATATAATGTCCAAGTTTTCATCTAGCTTTACAATTTCAATTTCATGAAATTCAGTTTAAGTACATGCTTCTTTATTCAAATCAACCAATTTAATTCAACAAATAATTATTAAGTATTTACTATAGGAAAGACAATGTGATAAGTGCTGAGGATCCAGAAATGAAAATCTACAGTTTCTGGCCTCAGAGAGTTTCAGTCTACTGTGGGGATTGGAGAAAAGAGGTAATGACATAGATATAAACAAGTGTGGTGGGACAAAGGCAAAATCTTGACAAAAAAGTTTTAAGAGGGAGAAATAACTTTCAGTAATGGAGAAGAGAAAGTGTCCTTTCTTTTTAAATGAGTTGATTGAATTTCCAATTGTTTTGCCTAAATTCAGGAGCTTCCTGTTTTAACCAGTACATATATACTTCTAAACTTGGAGAGCAAAACTAAAATGGTGCAATAGCAAGAGCAAATATAGCTTAATTTCCTACCATAACTCTCTCACAAAGATTTTTTAAAATCATCAAAGTTCAAGAAATAAAAAAATAATAATTTTTTCACCCTAAATGAGCAAAAATAGACAGACATTCCAACATTGAGAACAAGGCCTAGTCAGACATAGCCATGTAGGCCCTTCCAGTGCAATGATTGAATAAATACATATATCAAGACAATATCAAGACAGAAAAACCCAGTTATAGATGTCATTTTATAGAGTCATTTTCTTCATGTTTTTGTTTTCAGCAGAATTGTCAGCATTAAATTTTTTTAATTGTGAGATTCTTCTTCTGTTTATTTTCTTCTGTTTGTTCAGGTACAAAAACAGTACAAATGGCAGCTCTTTAATTGTTACCAGTTCTGGATCAGAGATCCATGGAGTAACAAAAAGGGGACCTGGTGGTATTCCAGGATAAGGAGTGGTATCAGTTCTCAGACTGAGCAAGAAGCAAAATTAGAAGCATGACTCTGGAGCTATGTGACTGACTGCAGGGAGCAGATAGGGTCCCGCTTTCAGCTCCTAGTCCTATCTGAAGCATGCAAAGTAATAAGCAGTACGGGAATTCCAGATCAGAGGAGGACCGGGCAGTTCTGCCAGATTGAACCAGCCACGCTTTCCAACTGGCTGATTGAATTCAGTAGCAGTCCACTTGGAGCTCCCAAACAATGGCAGGCTAACAGATATATTGTTCAGGTCCAAAGACATGACAGGAACTTGCAAAGTTCAAACCAGCAGGGCAGTGATCAAATTTTACCTAGGATCAGACAACTTTGGGAGCATTAAAAGCTTACAGGTTCCCAGCCTGAGCTTTCCTTGTACTCTTTTCTCATAATACTCAATGGCCTAAGAAGAGGGCAGCATTCTTTCTAGAGGTACCCACAGAGCCCAGTACTAACAAAGTCCAAAATCAAGAAGTAAGTTGCAAGAACTAAGGAAACAAACAAAGGAAGAATCTCACAACTAAAGAAAATTAATGCTGACAATTCTGCTGAAAATAAAAAATGGAAGAAAATGACTATAAAATGACATCTATAAGTAAAATCTTAAAGTAGAATACAGCTTAGTGACAAATTCAGCTAGAATTCTGGAAAAGATGTGCAAAAGTTTATTTTTTTTAATAGATAAGGATGCTAGAGGGAAAATGGAAAAGAAATGATAGTGATGGGGAAAAAAGAATTAGAAAATATTTAAAATGTTGGCAGAAGAGAAAAAAAATTATCCAGGCAATACATTTCCTGAGAATTATAATGGTTCAAAAAAAAGTTATACTCCAGTATCTTTCCCAAGAAAATCTCAAGATGGAGTCATAAAGGGTCAAATATGACTGAAGAATAACAACAAATAACATATCTCAAAAAAGAAAAAAAAAGAAAAAAACACTTCAAAGAAAGATAATTTAGGAATCATTGAACTACCTGAAAATCAACCAAAAATTATCTCAGATATCACATTTCAAGAAAACATTAAACAAAATACCCAGATCTCATATAACAAAATGTATAATGGTTATCAAAAGAATGCACTGGTTACTTCCTGAAAGAAATGCCAAAATGGAAACTTTTAGGAACAGGATTCTAGGTAAAAGAAAAAAAGTATGGCAAAAAGTCAGAAAAAAGGGGTTCAGGTACTGAAAAGTCACAGTCACGATCACACAAGCAGCTATCACTATGAAACAGCAAAAAATTTGTAATACAATATTGCAAAAAAACCAAAACATATAGGCTTACAATCCAAAATCACTTGGCAACATTGAGTCTAATTATATATTTTGGGGAAAATGGAACATAAATAAACTAGAGGGCATTCAAGTATTCCTGATTATCAGAACTGAGTAAAAACTTTGAAATCCAAATATCAACATCAAGAGTATTATAAACTAAACAAGGATAAATTGTTTTTATTCTAATATGAAGAGATGATATATGTACCTCATAACTCTATCAACATCAGAATTCATAGAGGAAACCTACTTAGAAAAGATCTGAGAGTGTTTCTATTATTTTAAAGTTCCTAACAGAAGAATAGAAAAAGGAGGAACAAGTTAAACATTAGACTAATAAAGGAAAAGAAGGTTACAGAAAATTTTATCATCTATTCAAGACATATGAGTAAGTATCTATAAAAAGAAAAGTAAATGGGGATGTTAGCACTTGAATTTCACCATCATCTAAACTGGTCAAAGGAGGAAAGAGCAGATACACAGTAGGGTATACAAATGGGCAAAAGAAAGGAAAAGAAATAAAAAGGGAGAAAGGAGAATAAAAGGAACAATAGATTAAAGAAAGAATTAGTCCTAATCAAAATAAACTCTCAAGAGAGTGATCCCAAAAAGAGGTTCTCAAAGAAAGGATCAAAACCCGTGAGTGGTCTCAAGGTGAGAAAGTAGGAAGTCACTGAAGCAGTAGCAGATAGCCCCAAAACTAGATCATTAATGCTGAGAATATTTCTTTTATCTTACCATTTTTCTATATTTATAAAGATGGAATAGAAAACAGTGAAGGAAGGATACAGTAAAACAGGATAGAAAGAAATACACAATTAATAGTCATAACTGAATATAAATAGGATGAACTAACCCATAAAATAAAGGAGAATAACTGACTATGTTAAATAGTAGATTCTAGCAATATGTTTCATATAAGAAATACTTGAAACATAAATAATATAAGAGACTGGAGCAAATCTATTATATTTCAGCTGAAGTAAAATATAAAGCTAATGGTAATTATTGTGATAAGATATATAATGAAATGTTTCAAATTTATAAGAACAAGACATTTTCCAATTGATAAATTGTCAAGGAATATAACAACTTTCTGAGAAATAAATACAAGCTATAAATAATCGTATTAATAATTTGAGAAATTAAAATTAGAAAAATTCTGAGATTCCACTTTACACCCTTTAGAATGACAAAACTGGCAAAAAAAAAAGGAAAAATGACAATTGCTGGAAGGACTGTGGAAAAACAGATATGTTAATGCACCATTGATAAAGTTCCCATTTTGGGAAGTAATTTGGAACTATGTCCCCAGAGTCATTAAATTTTGCTATTCTTTGGCCTAGGTTTGCCATTAATTGGTTAATACTTTAAATAGGTCTAAGAAAGACCTTACAGCAAAACTTTTTTATGGCAGGAAAAATTGGAAACTGAAGAGCCCTATCAATTAGGAAGTAGCTGAACAAATTAGAGTATAAGAAGAAAATAAAAGACTATTGTGCTATATAACAATGATATTGTAAAAACAAACAATTGTGAAAGATTTAAGAAATAACATCAGTGAAATGACTAACTACAATGATTCCAGAGGACTTAAGATAAAACATGCTACCTATCTCGTGAGAGATAGCTGATGTGCTCAGTGACAAGACTTTTTTTTTTTGATCATACATGTTTATAATAGGAATTTTTTTTCTTTCTTTCTCATGAGAGGAAGAGAAATAAAAGGGAGTGAAAACATTTCTATTGACTGAAAAAAATAAAATTTAATTAAAACTACAAATATAAAGTAATTCAGAAAGTATTTAAAAATAATTTTTCCTCATTCAAATTCAATGCTTTATAATTTTTTATACAAAATTTAATTTCTAGTTTCAATTATAAAACCCCTTTTGGCACAAACTTTTACATTCCCCTACTCTTATATACACATGCTATTTTTATTATTATATTTTGATAAAAATACATGATTTTTAAAAGGTACATAATTTTAGTAGAACTAGAGGACTGATCTATGATTTATGACCTGCTGTGTCATTGATAAAAAAGAAATTCCAGAAGAGGAAAACACCCATTACCAACTCAGGTCTAAACTTCTGCAAATGGCAGTTGTAGAGGGCTCTCTAGAAAATTAAGTGATTTGCCCAGGATTAATCAACCAATGTGTGTGTGAGGTAAAAACTTAAAGCCATCAAGATATTTCTGGCTCCAAGGTTCACTCTCCGTCCACTTTTCAATGCTGCCTCTTATAATGTTTTAAATGAATTTATATTTTATTAAACCTCAATAGCACCAAGAGACATTTGAAAATCATAATACATGTATTTGTAACACATTCAGTTTATAGAAGCATGCCTTCATGCTTTTATTTAGGCTGCAATTCTATTCTCATGGCATACTCTTGGAAGTCTAAGCTTTTTTCAAAGCTTTTAGTGGAAACCCTTCTAACCTCCTCTCACTTTAGTTATCTTCTTTCTCTTTGAATTATTTTTCTCTTATCTTCATGAATATTATTTCCCTACAATGCAATGTAAACTTCCTGAAGGAATGGACTATTTTTTTTTTGTTTATTTATTTTCTTTGCCTCCTCAAAATCTTCAGTTTCTGGCACATAGTAGGTGCTAATAAATGCTTGTTGAATTATATTTATCCTGTTGAGGCAGGCTGCATATTTCCTTGGCATTAAATCAAAACTGAAATGACAATTCTTTTTATGAATAGAATATGTATTGCTGGGTTCCTTGTAGTAAGTGCTTATAATAATAATGATTAATATTTTTAGTGTTTAAGGATCTGAAAAGCTCTCACACAAATGCTAGCTCAGTTGATTCTCACAATAAGCCAGTGAAGTAAATGATATTTTTATCCCCATTTTTAAGATGAAGAAACTGAGCAGAAGAGAGGTTGTGTGATTTGCTCAGGATAAGAGTTAGTAAATGTATCAGGCAGAATTCAAACTCTGGTCTTTCTGACACCAATCTTGCTTTCTATCTACTATGCTAAAATGCAAAAATTGCAGACATAATCATGACAATTACTGAATTCTTATTTGGCTTTTCTTCAAAATCAGGACAGAAGCTAAACCAAGATTATATTAGCATAAATTCTGAAGTGGTGAGGATGAAAATCATGATATTTTCTTAAACTTAGGACACTTATGAGTTGTACCTCTGCAAGGGTTTTATGGGAAGAAGTCTGCTGATTTAGTAAAATGACACATACTTCCATTTGTCTGCTGACTTCCTGTATGACCCTGGAACAGTAGTACCTACCCCTCTGGGTTCTTGTGAGGGAAAAATGAGATAATATTTTGTAAAGCTCTTCTCAAACCTTAAGCATTATATAAAAACTAGCTATTATTATTATTATTATTATTACATGCTTGCTACCCTCAGAAAGGAGCTAGGGGTGGGGGAGATCTTTTGTATGAAGAGTAGTATAAGAACTTGGGAAAAGAACTGGACCTGAAGCTAGAAAATCTCTCTTCAAGACCTGGCTCTGTTACTTCTACCTCTCAATGGTGAAACCTTGAGCAAATCTCTGTGCTGATCTGAGTCTCAGTTTCTTTATCTGTAAAATGTCTTATTTCCTTTGGTCACAAAAGACAGAACTAGGAATATTGGGTGGAATTTGCAAAAAAGGCAAATTTCAGTTTGATGGCAGGATAAAAAAAATTCCTAACAATTTTGACTTTCAAAAAATGGAATAATCTGCCTTTAGAAGTGGTGGATTTTTCCTCCTTGGAGGACATCAAGCAAAGGCTGGATGATCTCTCATCATGTTTGTTATAATGGGGATTCCTTTGGTAAATAAATTGGACTAGATGGCTGATAAGGATGCTTTCAACTCTCCATTTCTGTGACTCCATGGAAATGAGAGTAGTTATTTTTATATTATCTTCCACACAAAGTTTCTTATCTATATGAGGAAAGTACTTTGTAAACTCCCAGTCAAACTGCTGCTCTTCCACTTAGTGCCTTTGCAATAGAGCCTCCTATATTTCAAATATATTCCATTTTCATAGAATTCTCTCAAAGAAGTTGTAGCTTTCTTTAAAGATAGCCCAGGAACTACCTCCTTTTATATTAGGATTCTTCTTCCTTCTACATTAGGACTGTTCTTATTCTCATTCCCCCACCTCTGCCATCTAGTTATTAACACAGGTTCATGAATTTTTTTGTTGCATGATTTGCATCCACTTATTTGTATATCTGTCGATTCTTACTCCTTCCTTTTCTCCAGAAAAAATGCAATTCTTTTTTTCAGGATAGGGACTATTTCCTTTTTGTTTGTGTAAGCCCTGCTCTTAGGTCAGTGCCTTGCATAGTACCTGCTGAATAAAGGCTTCTGAATTGTATAAAGCACTATAAAAATGTTCTTTTGTTCTTGTGATGAATTCATTCACAGGTTCATAATTTGTTCTGGCTTGGTTAATGTAGTCATGAGCTCCAGTTTTGGCATTTGACTCCTGGTTTGGATCTCAAATTTCAGTTTTGATCGTTCTGGGGCTTATGCCTTTAAATGCTAGTTAAATTACTTGGCCCCTTAGATGCAATTTGAATTTAATTTAACAAGACTTAAGCCAAATCTTATTTAGCTTTGAATTACCTTGAGAACAGACATACATCTCCAAATAGATATAATTTCATTCTTGGAAGAAGAAGATCCCAAGTCCTACTCTAAGGTTTTACTGTGGCTGACAGCTTAATACCTGGTGGCCAATTTAGTGATAACCTTCTCCACAAACATAGTCCATACAATGCAATTCAAAGGTACCTTTATACCTTTTGAGATTGGTAGATGCTATTAGTGCTTGTACTCTGCTGAATTAGCTTTTGATAACCCAGGGTCACCTAGATACTGTGATGAAGCATCCATCAGAGGTGAACTTGAGTTTATTGCCATTATCTTTTACCCTTCTTACTTTGCTCTTCTTTTCACTGCTCTTATTTATCACATACTTAGGGTTAGACAAGAAGGAGAGAAAAACCTAAGTTCTACAAAGAAAACCTGATGACTTATGAATCCAAGGATTTGTAGAAAGGATTGTTCTTAAGGAGAGTAAGCCACCTGAGATCAAGGGCTGAGATAACAAAGGGCTGGAAAGAGCAACCCTCCTCCAAAGCTGGAGAATAATATAGAATGAGCTGATCCTGTGTTGGGGAAAGGCTTCATGGAAAACCCAGTGTATTTGGTGGTCAAAAGTGAGAAAGGCATGATTAGCAAACCTTATTCAGTTACTTATCAACATTATGTATTTTCAAGAGTATTCAAGCCTTCTTTGTACTCTCTTTGACCCCTTGCTTTATTGATTTTATTTTCAAAGCAGAGGGATTCAATCTATCCTTCAAGGTCTAGTTCATGCTTTTTTCTTTTAATTGTAGCAAGTTTATTTATTTTTGATACACATTACTTCTGAATCATGTTGGGAGAGCTAAAGGGAAAAACCATGGAAGAGATAAAAAAAAACAACAGAAAAAAATGAACATAGCATGTATTGATTTACATTCAATCTCCTTTTATATCTTTTTTTCTGGATGCAGATGGCATTTTCTGTCCAAAGTCTATTGGGAATGCTTTGGATCACTGACCTGCTGAGAAGAACCAAGCCTTTTATAGTTGCTGATCACTCCTATTGCTCATTCTTGCTGTTATTGGGTACAATATATTCCTGGTTCTGCTTGTTTCACTCAGCATCTGTTCATGTAAATCTTACAGGTCTTTGTATAATCAGCTTGTTTATCATTTTTCATACAACAATCATATTCTATTACCTTATTCATTTAGTCCCCAATTAATGGGCATCTACTCATTTTCCAATTCTTTGCCACCATAAAAAGAACTGCTACCAACATTTTTTGCACATTTTTTTCTTCCTTTAAGATTTCCTTTGGATACAGACCCAATAAAGGCACTGCTGGTTCAAAGGATATGCACAGTTTGATAGGCCTTTTGGTATAGTTCCAGATTGCTTTTTAGAATGGTTGGATCATTTCACAACTCCACCAGCAATGTATTAGTGTATCAGTTTTCTCACATCCCTTTCAACATTTATCATTATCTTTTCCTGTCATCTTAGCCAATCTGAGAGGTGTGAGGTGATACCTCAGAGTTGTTGTCTAGTTCATATTTATAACCTTCTCCATGAACATTCTCTGATTACTCCAGAAAACACTGACTATTTTTCGACTCATTCTCCATTCCTCAATACAACATTTGCTAGCTAATTGTTTTGTAAGAGTCTATGTGGTCTGGAGGAATTAACTTACTGCTTGAAAATTGAATCCTTTCACCTGTACCTGTTGTTAATTAATTATTTAATCATCAATCAAATACTATAAAGATATTAGAAATTATAACTACATATGTTGTCTTTTGCCCAACTAGATGTAAGTTCTTCAAAAAAAGAAATGTACTTATTGCATTCATTCCATCACAGCTCCACTCAGACTGATATCATTTTAGGTGCTCAAGAAATGATTCTTAAATGAATATGAAGGATTCAATTGATCCTTCAATGAATATTGGATAACATATGGGAAACTCAGAATGGAAATAGAGACACCTTAGATGTCAAAGCATGGAGCTTTCTCCAACGAGAGAAGCCATGTGAAATAATGGAAATGGTTCAAGAAAAAAGGCAGTTAGAAAATATGGATTCAAGTTTTGGCTTTGCTATGTAACAATCTGACTTGAACAGCTCAAATCACATATCTGAGCTCCTGTTTCCTTACCTGACAAATGAGGGTTTTGACTCAATGAACAGACATTTATCAAATATTTATTTGTAAGCAAGATAGAACATGTTCTCAAAGGACTTATATTTTAATGAGCTACATATTCTCTAAGTTCCCTTCCAACTTTAAAATCCTGCAACTGTAATTTTATAAACTCTATGCTGATTGCCCCTTCCTTTTACCTACCTTTAGTCATATTAATCATATTAATAGTTCTGTATGATTTGAGAGTTTACCCCTTCTCCCAGCTCTGAGTCTAACTCTCTGGGTACCTTCACTTCTCCAAAATGATATCCTCCCAACTTTTTAGCTTCCTTTTTTGCATTGTTTTTCCCACTAAAATGCAAGTTCTCTGAGGTCAAGGTCTGCCTTTCATTTGACTTGTATTTGTATCCTAGCCCTTAGCACAATACCTGGGCTATGTTGTTATTATTATTATTATTTTTACTGAGGCAATTGGGGTTAAGTGACTTGTCTAGGGTCACACAATCAGGAAGTGTTAAGTGTCTGAGGCAAGCTTAATACTCAGGTCTTCCTGATTTCAGTGCTGGTGCTCTATCCACTACATCACCTAGATGCCCCTGGGCTATATTATTTAATGAATACTTGATAAATGACTGACATTTTTAAAAAATTATTCTTTAATTATTCTTGAGGAAATTCATGCGTGTAAATTTTAAAATTTTAAAATTACAATTGGTCTCCTTTCTACATTCAGACTCTAACCTATCTTTCCAGTTATACTCCTGTTGTTTTCATTGGATATTTCTACATTGCAAATAAACTGGGCATTTAGTTTTCCCCCAGTTTCATTCTGTCTATTCCTGCCAAAGTATTCACACAAACTGCCCCCATAATTGGAACACACTACCTTCTGATCTTTGGCTATTAGAGTTATGTTTCTTTATGTCCCAGGTTAGGTGCTCTCTCTTTTATAAAGTCTTCTCTGATCTCCCATGTGAAAAGTAATCCTTCTGCTCTGTCCTGCCCACATTTTCCTTTGTAGTGCATTTATTTATGCAAGTTGTATCCTAAGCTACCCTACTTTCCCCTTCCTTCCCTCAAATTACTTGGAAGCTCCCTATGGATAGGGACTAAGCCCTATTTAATTTTGATGTCTAGTAACAACAGAGAATTTCAAAAAGGTGATTTTAGGATTAATATAGAGGAAACTTGTCTTGACATTTGAATTATAGAAAAGTGGAATAGATTGTCTCAAGAAGGTAGCAGATTCCTACTCAAATGTCTTTAAGAGAAGACTTAGGACTTTGAAGATGACCCCATTGCAGGTGATGGTTTAGAGGGCACCATGAGCTAGCTTAAAGTTTCCTTTCACCTTCCCCTCTGGAGCTCAGGGAGTCATCCTCATACTTCAAAGAGAGTAGAAAGAAGAGGGAAAGAGTGCATTCAAGAGCTCTAGCTCAACAGACAATTAAGTCCTCAGTGCCAGTAGAAAATAATCAGAGATGCTAAGTGAAGTCAGTTAGGACCACATAGCAATAGACTTTTGACAGCGAGAGCGATCTGCATTCAGAAAGAGCACTATGGGGTCTGAATGTGGATCATAATATAATATTTGTACCTTTTTTGTTGTTGTTTATTTGCTTTTTTTCTTTCTCATTTTTTTCATTTTTGATCTGATTTTTCTTATGTAGCATGATAAATGTGGAAATATATATAGAAAAATTGTACATGTTTTAACACATATTGGATTATTTGCTGTCTAGGGAAGAAGTCTTGGGAAAGAAAGGAGAAAAATTTATAACTCAAGGTTTTGCAGGGGTGAATGTTAAAAACTATCTTTGTATGTATTTTGAAAACAAAAAAGCAATTATTAATGGAAAAAAAGAAAATAATCAGAGAATATCTGCACCTGCTCTGACATTGGAGATGAAATCCATCATGTACTTCCAAGGGCAGAGTATATTTATTTTGCACATCTTTCCACCATATCGCAATGCCTGCTTGATAAACCTATGACTTCCATCCTCAAGATGTTCACAAGCCTTAAGTAGTTTGCTTTTTGTGGTTGACTTGCTCAGTCAGGTCTGACTCTTTGACTCCATCGACTTGTCCATTAGATTTTCTTGGCAAAGATACTGGAATGGTTTTCCATGTTTTTCTCCAGTATGTCCCAATTTTACAGATGAGGAACCGAAGCAAATAGAAGTTAAATGACTTACTCAGGGTCATGTGACTAGGAATTATCTGAACTCAGATCTTCCTGACTCCTGGCCAGGGCTCTAGCCACTGAATTACCTCATGGCCAGCCTTGAGTACAAAGGGATGTTAAATAAATGAAACACTAACCTGACCTATGGTAAAGTGCTAGGGGTGAGGTGATTGGTAGAGTCAGCCCTAATAACTTGGAATAAACAGGGCTTTGCCTCATGGAACTGATTCTTTGAGAGGAAGGAGCATTTTCATACTTTCTCGCTTGCCCAACATTTCTTTTTGGTTCTCTAGAGGCACAGGGTTCAAATATCTTCAGCAGACTCTTCCAGGGATGGACTGCCACCTTCTGACACATTACTTCACTCTTGCTAAGGCTGTTCTCTGTTCTTTCTTCCTTCTCATCAGCCAGTCTTCTGTGATAACAGAACCCACACATATCTCCAAAGTAAATTTTTAACTCCTGATAGCTGTGGTGGTCTGGAAAGACCCCTCACATACAGAGAAAGCAGGATAAAGAAGCAGCACACTAAAATGGATAGCACCAGGTCTTGACATCTTGAAGACCTAAATTGAATCCAGTATCAGATACTTATTAGGTATATAATCCTGAGCAAACCATCATTAATTTTCTTATGTGCCTTAAATTTCTCATATGTAAAACTAGGGGGTTGAACTCTATGGCTTGTACAGTCTGTTCCAGATCTAAATCTATAACTTTATTACCCCAAATCCTTCATGACCTGACAATATTTCATGGGACAAGTCATATTTTTAACATTTCCCCCCTCCTTGAATCTATTTATGCTAAAAATACCTTTATCTCCGATGCTTCCTGTACCTTTCCTGGGGCTTATCCAGACCATAATGAACAAGAGCGGGCAACAGAGGAAGCAATTGTGGTTCTCAACCTGCCTGGCACATCCTTGCTGTGATTGAGTGCTGTCTGTCTCCATTCAAGGTCATTTCCTCTCATCTTCCTCCTGCACCCTCAACATAAGCATGCTTGCCAAAAAGTACTTCCAACAACTCCCAGATGCTTCTCAGTCCTATCCTCTGAGCTTGGTTTTCATCCAGTTACCACCCCACCTCCACCCCTCCCTCGCACCTGTCATGAACCTCAGTTCTTCTCACAAATAGACTCTCTGCTTTCCTTCCATCCTTTACCCCTTTCCTTCTTCCACTCCCACTGCCTCCCCACTCATTTTGCAAGTAATGGCCACAGAACCATAGGATTGTAGTTAGAATGTCTGGAAATGACAAGGCTGTGGGATAATGGAAAGAAAAATTGGTTTAGAGCAAGAAGATCAGGCTTCAACTAAGCGTTCTGATGCTATCATTTCTGGTATCATCTCCAGTAAATGATGTTACTCTTGGTCTTAGTTACTTTCTTTGTAAAATGGGTGAGATGGAATGGACTGAGTGATCTTCAAGGTCATTTCAGGTATAGGAGAGCTAGTAAATGTTTAACAATCAATTCTTCAGAAGGAAAAAAAGACTTCACATACTTTTAAAAATTTAATCTGCATTATTATGTTAATGTTTTCTCCTTTATGTTCTTAAGTCCATACAATCAACAAAACAATAAATCAAGTCCTGATTTGTAGTTTTTCCTGATTTTTGAGGTGTAAATGCTCACACTGAAAATTTAACTAGCAACTTCAACATTAGACTTTACTTTAGGAGCCAATAGTGGGACAAGATTAATCTAGTCCATGCTTGCTTTCAGTTACAAATCTATAATCTTATAAACCCTTTTTGATTTTCAGTCATTTAGTTGCATCCATCTCTTCCAGATCCTTGGACCATAATGTTTATGGGGTTTTCTTGGCAATTACTGGAGGATTTGCTGTTTCCTTTTTCAGCTCATTTTTTGCGTTGCTAGTATACTAAATACAACTCTGTTCAGAATTGGACATTTGTGTGAACTTGGCCACAGTGGGATTTTTGTATGTTGAGATGGTTATAAATTCTAATAGATAAAAGTTTAAACCTAACTCGAGCCTATGATTGTAATTTGTGGTCTGTTGGAGATTTGGTCCCTATCCTGCAACATGGCTTGGGTTGTATTTTGACCAACTCTTAAAGGTCTCAACCACTTCACTTTTTCCATGAGAATCATTAGTATAACTCCAAGTTATAGCAGAGAGGCTAATTCAATGAAAAGTCGATCCCAATATAACAGATCCACAAATGTGGCCAATAGAAGCAAATGTGAAATAAAGAATCCAATTAAAAACTTCATGATCCATGAGATCATGACTAAGGATTTTGGAAATTGTTCCAGAAAGTTTCTTCTTGTGATCTTTGTTGAGAAGTGAGAGGTGGAGAACCAAAGACATCATGTCTTCTTTGGACCTGGTATTCCTAAGAACAGTATGGACTTTATGCCTGGTTTGTTTTCTGAAGGTCAGTGTCTAGGTTCAGAATTGAACTTCGGAAGATGAGTCTTTCTGACTCTGGTCCAGCATTCCATGCATTATAGCCTCTAGCTGCCTGATGACATAAGACTGAACTAGGTTACTTGAGATCTCTTATAAGACTAATTGTTGTTTTTTTAACCATTTTTCAGTTGTTTCCAATTCTTCGTGACTCCATTCAGATTTTTCTTGGCAAAGATACTGGAGCAGTTTGCCTTTTTCTTCTCCAGCTCATTTTACAGATGAGGAATCTGAGGCAAACTGGTTAAAGTGGCTTGCTTAGGGTCACTCACTAGTGAGTGTTTGAGGCCAGATTTGAAGTCAGAAAGGTGAGTCTTTTCAATTCTAAGCCCTCATTTTGTCTACTGTGCCACAAAGCTGCCCCTTGCTACCTCCTGGGCATATCACTAAGCTCAGTTTGCCTCAGTTTATTTACCTATAAACTGAGGGATAGAGAAAGTACCTATCTCCTAGGATTTTTGTGAAGATAAACATGAGATATATTTGTAAAGCATTTTGCAAACTTTAAAAATACTATATAAACCCTAGCTATTATTAGGAAGTTCTATCTTTTATTGAATTAAAATAGAACTCCCTGTAGCTTCCATCTATTGATTCATCTATTGTACTCTCTGTGGTCAGGAAGAAGAGGTCTACTCTATTATTTCCTATGGTAGCTTTGTAGATATATGAAAAGAGTGATTTTACCCAACCTCCCTTCCCCTTGAACAAATACCTTTTTTAGTTTTCTCTTGACCAGGTTAATTAAATATTTCAGATTTACCATTTCTTGTCACATTCTTAGGCAGGATAGCTTTTGGAACAAGCAGTGATACCTTTATATGGAATAGATTAAAACCTCCTTGAACTGGGGATTAGAGGAGAGGTCTATCCAGAAAGTTCCTATTCAGGAGGAGGTCACTGTACCCAGGTATGTGAGGCTAGTACTGCCTTCCCAATTTCCTTGAATGTGTTTTATTTATCCTGATCTTCTGCACTGCATTATACTCTGAAGATATGGTCTTCTCTAAGCTACAGACATTGAGTTACTTCCACTTATTATGATAGGTTCTCTGACCTGGTCATTCTTTTCTGGATACTTGGCAACTTTTCATTGCCCTTTTTCAAATATACCTCCCAAAATTGAGCATGATACTAAAGGTCTAAATCAAGCAACAACAACAACAAAACAACAACACTAAAACAAAAACTAATACTTATGAAGGCTTTTTAGTAATTTCAAAAACTTTAAGTGTGTCTGGGGACTTACCCATGTCCCATACAAGCCACCTCCCTGCATAACTCCTTTTAAATTATCACAAAAAAATCCAAGTTGCCAGGATCAATTCTCTATTAGTAGTCCATTCCATCATGCCACCAAAAATTAAAATTGTTTTTATTTTGTTATTTTATCAATTTTTTCTTCTTTACTTCTAACTCCCTGTCCCCCTCAAACTGTACTACTTTCCCTTCAGTCTGACTACAGCAAGGTTGTTCAGCTAGGGAATGGAGCAGGTCTAGGGATTCCTCATGTCTTGCATGTGAGTGAGTCTTTTTCTCCCAGCTCTTCTCATCTTTTATCAGTAGGGTCAGAGACCTGCCCCCTTCCCCCTCCCAACTCCCTTTTCCTAGACCAGTCATTCCTTCTTATCTCTATAGGTCATCCTTAGCTCCTCCACATACAAACTTATTCCTCTGTCCCTTATGCCTGCCCACCTGCCCATGATTGTTGCTATGAGGCTCCAGAAGATCTCCCATTTGTCCCTCTCAACCTTTAACAGCTTGAACCTGAACAAGAATACACTTCACAGAACTCCTGAGGAGGAGGACTCCACTCAAGGGACTCCCAGACCTCATTGCTGCAAGAGACCTTGGTGGTCAATGAGTCTGACTGATACCTGGACAGGAATCTCCCGCCACCGGTCCCCCACAGCCCTATTTCCCTCTTACAAAGAGTCATACAGACTTTGCCTGAAGTTCCTAGTCATTAAAGGTAACCCTTTCTTTTTCAAAAGAACTCCAATGGGCGACTCTTTTTGGGAGACATTTGAACCCTACTGGGAAATTGGTCAGCTGAAGGAATTTGAAATGGCCAAAACTTCTTGGATTTGCTGAAGAATCTTTTCTTCCTGGGAGACAGTAGCATCCTTACATCCCTCAGACAGTATAATCTACCTTTGTCAGCCAAGTCCAGATTGCGTTATCATTTTTTTTTCCTTTGGTGGCCATGATTAGGAAGACCTTTTTTACTTCAGCATTGCCTTTAAAGTCTTCAGTCTGACTATGCCTTATGTGAATTCATTCTCCTACTGACAAAACAAGTTTTTGTCCTCTTTTAAAAAGAAAAAGGGAAATAAAAGAACACTTTCAGAGGGAATGGTGTGGCTTCTTAACTTCCCTGCCTCCCCGTTCTGACTGACTATAACCTTTTCCTTCTTAAAGAGTACCAAGAGTAAATCCATCTACTACTTTGGCCTTCCCCTTTCCTTCCCCTCTGCCCCGTGGCCTTTATTCCACTGTACTCTGGCTCTAGGCCACACCTCAAATGCACCATGGGTAATGCATTCAAATATAAATGCTCAGGAGGGAAGTAATGAGTCCCATTCAGAGGAGTCATATGTCTGGCAGTTGGCATATATTTATAAAGGAAAAGAGAAGGAGGAAGTGTCTAAAAGGTCATCCCCTTTACCTTTCCTCCCTCCAGGGTCTGTGTCCTCTTGATGAACAAAAGAGAAAATATCATTCTATTTATGAGGCACTTTATTTCATTCAAATCTACCTTTTGGCAAGAGTTTTTTTGTTCATTCCTGTTTAACTTCTTGAAGCAAGACTGGAGCTAAAGCAAAACTTGAAATATAAGAAATCTCTAGTCGGCGGATTTAAGTGAGATGCCATGGACCTGTATCATTCCCATACCAATGGCAACTGAAGGATTTAAAGCTTAATTCATTTAATGCCTGTTCTCACCACTTTTCCCCACTCCAATGCCTATCTTGGGGTAATGGACTGACAGAATCATATGACATGTTAGCAGACCTGACAAAGAGCAGGAGCATCATTCATTCCGTAAGTTTTTATTAGGAATACATTTCCTAGAAAATAAAAATGTCTAAAAATATCCTAGCTCTAACTACCCATCATAGCATAAGAAATAGAGTGCTGGACTTATAATCAAGAAGACCTGGGGGCCTTTCTGAGTCCCTTCAGCTTATGCTTTTCCTTCTCAGGGTGCTATCAATGTGCTCTTTATATATCTTATAAATTCTCTCTGCATGCTATCTTCTCTATTGGGATGTGAGGTCCCACAGCACAGTTTGGTCTGTTCTTCCCCCTTTCTTTGTATCTGTAGTGCTTAGCAAAGTGCCTGGCTCATAGTTGGGACTTAACAAATGCTTGTTCACTTAAATTGAATTAAATATCACCTTTGGCATTTGCTAGAAAGTCATTTGAATTCTCTGTGCCTCATTTTTCCTGTCTATTAAATGAGGATAATACCTGTAGTATCTAACTCAAAGTCGTGAGGCTATATATGAACATTGCTAAGAGGTGCTTTGAAAATTTCAAAGTGTTCTATAAGTATGACTTACTAATATTGTAATAATAAGGCACCACAACGTCCTTCATATCACATTAATTTTTATCTTTCATAAAATAAATTTTATATCTTTTTGTTTTTATATAACTAGAATTTCCCCTATTGTCCTTGTCCTTACATTCTGCTACAGAGCCATCTCATATAACATTTTTTAAAGGAAAAAAAAAAGAAAAAAGAGAAAATAAGTCCACAAAACCAATTAATACATAGAAAAAAATCTGAAAAATATGTATTATGTTCTATACTCCATGTAAATCTCTCCTCTTAGACCCTGCATCTCTTCAAAAGGTCTGGGAGGATATGTACTTTTTATATATCCTTTTGGGAGGGATAATTTTTGTTCTTTATATTTTTGTCACATTTACAACTGATTTTTTTGAGTGCTTGCTTATTTTCCTTTGTTATTAATACTTTTTATTTGCAATACATATGTAGAGGTAATTCTTCAACATTAACTGTTACAAAGCTTTCTGTTACAAACTTTTCCCCCCTACTCCCCACGCATCCCTTAGATGGCAGGATATCCAATAATGTTAATTATGTTAAAATACTTAAGAAATCGAATATATGTACACTTATTTCCACACATCATTTTTGTGCAGGAGAAATCGTATCTACAAGAAAGAATAATCAGATAAAGGAAATACAATACAAGCAAACATCGATAGAGAGCATGAAAATGTTATGTTGTGGTCCACATTTCACATCCCTTTTTCTGGGTGTATATGACTTTCTTCACTGAACAATTGGAAGTGGTTTGAAGCATTTCATTGTTGAAGAGAGTCATGTCCATCAGAACTGATCATCATATAGTATTGTTGTTGCCGTGTATAATGATCTCCTGGTTCTGCTCACTTCACTGAGCATTAGTTCATGCAAGTCTCTCCAGACCTTTCTGAAATCGTCCTGCTGGTCGTTTCTTACAGAACAATAATATTCCATAACATTCATATACCATAATTTGTTCAGCCACTCTCCAATTGAAGGGCATCTATTCAGTTTCCAGTTTCTAGCCACTACAAAAAGGGCTGCCACAAACATTCTTGCACATGTGGGGCCCTTTCCTTCCTTTATGATTTCTTTGGGATATAAGCCCAATAGAAA
>JAJPUD010001052.1:236085-275755 GCA_023553655.1 Myrmecobius fasciatus
CTGGCCCTGGAGATTTTTTCTTAGGGAGTTGATTAATAGCTTTTTCTATTTCTTTTTCCAAAATGGGGCTATTTAAATAATTTATTTCCTCTTTTGTTAACCTAGGCAATCTATATTTTTTTAGATATTCCTCCATTTCATTCACATTATCAAATTTATTGGCATAAAGTTGGGCAAAGAACCAACTAATTATTACTCTAATTTCCTCTTCATTGGAGGAAAGTTCTCCCTTATCATTTTTGAGACTAAGAATTAGATTTTCCTCTTTCCTTTTTCTAATCAAATTAACTAAAGGCTTATCTATTTTGTTGGTTTTTTCATAAAACCAACTCTTGGTTTTAGTTATTAATTTGATAGTTTTCTTATTTTCAATTTTATTGATCTCCCCTTTAATTTTCAGAATTTCCAATTTGGTATTTAATTGAGGGTTTTTAATTTGATCTTTTTCTAGCTTTTTTAAGGGTAAGCCCAGTTCATTGATCTTCAATTTCTCTGTTTTATGCAAGTAAGCATCTAGAGATATAAAATTACCCCTTATAACCGCTTTAGCCTTGTCCCGCAAATTTTGGGATGTTGTCTCATTATTGTCATTCTCCTGGATGAAATTATCAATTGTGTCTATAATTTGCTCTTTCACCCATTCATTCTTCAGGATTAGATTATTTAATTTCCAATTAACTTGTGGTCTATTTTCTCCTGGCCTTATATTACATATGAGTTTTATTGCATCATGATGTGAGAAAGATGCATTTACGATTTCCGCTTTTCTGCATTTGATTTTGAGGTTTTTATGCCTTAACACATGATCAATTTTTGTATAAGTTCCATGAACCCCTGAGAAAAAAGTATACTCCCTTCTATCATCATTTAATTTCCTCCAGAGATCTGTCATACCTAACTTTTCTAGCCTTTTGTTTACCTCCCTAACTTCTTTCTTATTTATTTTGTGATTTGATTTGTCTAATTCTGAGAGAGCAAGGTTGAGATCCCCCACTAGTATAGTTGTACTGTCTATTTCTCCTTGCATCTCTGTTAGTTTCTCCTCTAGGAATTTGGATGCTATACCACTTGGTGCATATATGTTTAGTATTGATACCACTTCATTGTCTATGGTACCCTTTAGTAAAATATAGTTTCCTTCCTTATCTCTTTTAATTAGATCTATTTTTGTTTTTACTTGACCCGAGATAAGGATTGCTACCCACGCCTTTCTTTGTTCACCTGAAGCAAAGAAGATTCTGCTCCAGCCCTTTACCTTCACTCTGTATGTATCTCTGTGTTTTAGATGTGTTTCTTGTAAACAACATATTGTAGGATTCTGGCTTTTAATCCAGTCTGCTACCCGCTTCCGTTTTATGGGAGAGTTCATCCCATTCAAATTCACAGTTAAAATAACTATATCTGTATTCCCTGCCATCTTATTTACCCAGATTTATGATTTTCTCTTCCCTTTCCCTTCTCTCCCTTCTCTCCTCCCCAGTACTTTATTTTTGATGACCACCTCCCACCAATAATCCTCCCCCCTTTAGAGTCTCTCCCTCCCCTTTATAACTTTTCCCTGATCCTTCTATTAGTTTATCCCTTTCTTTTCCTCCATTCCCTCCCACCTTCCCACAAGGAGGGTCAGGCCTTTCTTTGAAGCCAAATGTGTCTGATATACTCTCTTAGAGTCCAATCTAATGAGAGTAAGGTTTACACAATACTCATCAACCTCCCTTCTTTCCCTCAATTATATTAGATCTTCTATGTCTCTTCATGAGATTTTGCCTTATTTTACCGCCTTTATTTTTACTTTATTTTGCTTCCTTCACCCCCATTTTTCAGTATGGTATCCCTTCCACCTCTAATTTCCTTTCCATTATTATCAAAGAAAAATCGAATTATACCCCCGTTCTTTAAGGATACCTCTAGTAGAAATATAGTTCTGAAGAGTTCTTTCCTTTTTACCTTTTTATGCTTCTCTTGAGTTCTGTATTTGGAGGTCAAATTTTTTGTTCAGATCTGGTCTTTTCATTAGAAATAGGTGAAATTCTCCTGTATCATTGAATGACCATCTTCTTCCCTGGAAGATGATGCTCATTCTAGCTGGATAACTTATTCTTGGCTGTAATCCAAGTTCTTTTTCCTTTTGGAATATCTGATTCTAGGCCCTTCGATCCTTTAATGTGCCACAAACATTCTTGCACATGTGTGTCCCTTTCCCTCCTTTAAGATCTCTTTGGGATATAAGCCCAATAGAAACACTGCTGGGTCAAAGGGTATGCACAGTTTGATAACTTTTTGAGCATAGCTACAAATTGCTCTCTAGAATGGTTGGATCCGTTCACATTTCCACCAACAATACATCAGTGTCCCAGCCTTCCCACATCCCCTCCGACACCTGTCATTATCCTTTCCTGTCATTTTAGCTAATCTGACAGGTGTGTAGTGGTACCTCAGAGTTGTCTTAATTTGCATATCTCTGATCAATCGTGATTTAGAGCAACTTTTCATATGAATATAAATAGTTTTAATTTCCTCATCTGAAAATTGTCTGTTCACATCCTTTCACCATTTATCAATTGGAGAATGGCTTGAATTCTTATAAATATGAGACAATTCTCTTTATATCTTAGAGATGAGACCTTTAGCAGAACCCTTAAATGTACAGATGATTTCCCAATTTGATGCTTCCCTCCTAATCTTGTCTGCATTAGTTTTGTTTGTACAGAAACTTTTTAACTTAATATAATCAAAATTATCTATCTGGTGTTCAATTAATAGTTCCAGATCTTCTTTGGACATAAATTTCTTCCATCTCCACAGGTCTGAGAGATAAACTATCCTATGTTCCTCTAATTTGCTTATAATATAGCTCTTTATATCTAGATCATGTTATTTTCCTATTTACATTGTTCTAGACAACATGTATGTTGTATTTTTGGCTCTGTACCAAAACATATATATCTTTCCATGTACCTCTGTATTCAATATAGTACAATAATAATTCATCAAATTGATGCACTGGAATTTATTTATATAGTCCATAGTCAATAGTCACCTCCTTTATTTCCAGATCTTTGTTACTTTGTTACAACAAATATTGTTATATGTATGAGGACTTTCTGTTTATCCGTGGTATTTCAGAGAATATACACTGAGATGCAGAATATCTGGATCAATGCCCATCAATTGGAGAATGGCTGAACAAATTATGGTATATGAATGTTATGGAATATTATTGTTCTGTAAGAAATGACCAGCAGGATGATTTCAGAGAAGCCTGGAGAGACTTGCATGAACTGATGCTGAGTGAAGTGAGCAGAACCAGGAGATCATTATACACGGCAACAACAATATTACATGATGATCAATTCTGATGGACGTGGCTCTCTTCAACAATTAAATGCTTCAAACCAATTCTGATTGTTCAGTGAAGAAAGCCATATACACCCAGAGAGAGGGATATGAAATGTGGACCACAACATTATATTTTCATCCTCTCTATTGATGTTTGCTTGCATTGTGTTTCCTTTCTCTGATTTTTTTCTTGTAGATACGATTTTTTCTTGCACAACAATGATAAGGGTGGAAATATATATACATATATTTGTTTTGTCAGTTATTTTAACATAATTAACATGTGGTTGATTTCCTGCCATCTAGGAGAGGGGTGGGGACTAGGGTGGAAAATTTGTAAGAGAAAACTTTGTAAGGGTCAGTGTTGAAGAATTACCCATGCCTATGTTTTTACAAATAAAAAGCTTTAATTAAAAAAAAAAAAAGAAAAGAAACGACCAACAGGATGTTTTCAGAGAACCCTTGGAGAGACTTGCATGAACTGATGCTAAGTGAAATGAGCAGAACCAGGAGATCATTATACACGGCAACAACAAGATTATACAATGATCAATTCTGATGGAAATGGCTCTCTTCAACAGTGAGATAATTCAAACCAGAGTCAATTTTTCAGTGATGAAGAGAGCCATCTACACCCAGAGAGAAGCCTATGGGAACTGAGTGTGGACCACAATATAGCATTTTCATGCTTTCAACAACAAAAAAAGAATATCTGGATCAAAAGGAATAGACATTTTTAGTTACTTTATTTGCACAATATTAAAATGTTTTCTATAACATACGTGTGGACTCACAGTTTTACTAACATTGCACTAATGTACCTATCTTCCCCAAATCCCTCCGCATTGACCTGCCATCTTTTTGTCAATCTAGCCAGTTTGCTAGGAGTGAAGTGAAATATCAGTTTTGATTTCTAATTCTCTCATTATCAGGAATTTGGAACTTCTTTTCATAATATTGTTAATTTGCAATTCTTCTTTTGAGAACTGTTTATTCATATCATTTGACCACTTTTCAACCATGTATACCATGCTCTTCCCTGGGAAATTTGATCCAAATATTATTTCCCCTTCAACAGTTACCTTTTTTAAAAATTCTAGGTGCATTAACTCTATATTAGAAGTGTTTTTAGTTTCATGGAATCAAAATTATTTTTCTTTTATTTTCTTAAGACTCTATCTCTTGCTTATATGCATGGCAGATATATCATCTGCTTTTCTTTTAATTTTTAATTGCATGATCTTTATATCTATTTTGAATTGTCATATATATATATATCTAGTATAAGATATTGATTTAAATTTATTTTCTACAAGATTTCTTTCAGTTTTTCCCCCAGTTTTTTAATCAACTAAGGAATTCTTTCCTTATGAAATATTGAGTTGTTAAGTTTGGCTGTTGATCTAATTTCCTCTTTCTTTTTAAACCAATAACATGTCACTTTGAATGCTTTTGCTTTATAATATAATTTGAGATTTGGAAGTATTATCTCTCCTCAGCTCTTCCTTTCCATGATTTTTTTTGATATTTTAGATATTTTGTTTCTCCAAATGAATTATGTCATTTTTAGTGAGGTCTGTAGAGTATCCTTTTGATAATGTAATTAAAGAGGTAGAGCGGAGATGCTGGAGTGAAGGCAAGGACTTTCCTGAGTTTTCCTCCAAACCCCTCCAAATACTTTGTTAATGATTCTAAACATATTCTAGAGAATCAGAACCTACGAAAAGACAAAATGGAACAATTTTCCAGCCAAAGGATGCTTGGAAGGTCAGCAGGAGGAGTCTATGGCATCAGGGTGGGTCTAGAGCTCAATCCCAGTGTAACCAGTATACCAGCACAGCCTGGGGTGCAGAAAACCAGGAGCTTGCAGCAGAGCATCTAAATCAGTGTCGTGGCTGAGATCTCCAGACCTCTCAGTCCACAAGGCACCAAGTACAGCTCCACTGGTGTGGTTTGGCCCTCTAGGGAGTTGGGGGGATCCCCAGAAAAACAGGATCAGATTTTGAGAACCACTGAATTGATAGAGCTAGCAGCAGAAAGGTCTCCTTCCTGAGATCTCAGCTCATAGATAGGAGGGCTGGAACCACTGGTCACAGGGAGAGTGCAGGGACCTCTTTACTAGCACTATGGGGGGGATTCTATTATTTTACCCATACTCAGGTCCCCATTGTAGTACTGGCTCACAGTACAGCTCCCTAGAAGGATCCCTGAAAACAGCTGCACAAAATCCCTGAAGCTTGGACTTTGCACCTTCTACTCCTGCACCAGAGTGAACAAAGGGTTAAAAGCCAAGTAATAGGCTAGGAAAATGAGCAAGCAACAGAAAAAAGATTCTGACATAGAAGGCTACTATGGTGACTAGAAAGATCAAAGCACACACTCAGAAGATGATAACAAAGTCAAAGCTCCTACATCTAAAGCCTCTAAGAAAAATAAGAATTGGTCTTAAGCCATGGAAGAGTGCAAAAGGGATTTTTAAAATCAAGTAAGAGAGTTAAGGAAAAATTGGGGAAAGAAATAAAAATTATGCAAAAGGAAATATAAAAAGCTACTGAGGAGAAGAAAACTTTAGAAAAGCAAAATTGGCCAAATGGGGAAGAAGGTACTAAAGCTTACTGAGGAAAATCATTCCTGAGAAGATAGTGTGATTAGGAAAGAATTAAAATTGTGAATTAACTTTGGTAGTACTGTCATATTTATTATATTGATGTGGCCTATCATTTATTTTATATTTCTTTTAGAAGTATTTTATCATTAAATCTATATAAATATTTTATGCTTCGGTGGGTTGGTCTTTAAATATGGCATGCAGTATGCAGTTTCTTGCATTGGGATTTCCTTTCTCTATCTTTGTAACTTATTTGTGTTATCATTACATAGAAATGTTATTGATTTTTTAGGTGCACTTTGTATCCTGAAACTTTGCTAAAGCTTTTATCTTTATTAGTGTAACTGATGGTTCTTTAGGATTTTCTAGAGATTGGGGGTGGTAGGAAAGAGAGTGCTATGTGATACACACAGTGAGCATGAAGGATTAGTTTTCTTTTGGTCATGATGTAGTTACCTTATTATGTTTCTTGGTACCTTGGCCTGCAGAGACAATTACCCTCTCTCTTGTTTATAATTCTTATTTGGAAGAATTTTGAGAATTTGGGAGGTCCAGAGAAACATTTCTAATCCTTTATACTGTTGGTCACATAATCTGTAAGGACCTCATTTAACACTGCACTTTGAAGTCAGATCAAGGTACTAAGAGGAAGGAAAGATAAGAATTCCTGGGAGCTCTGAGTTTGGGGGGGCACATGGTCTCTTGTATTGTAGATGGAGCTTCTGCTTCTACAACTAAGTAGATTTTCCACTTTGAGGACAGTATAGCCATGGTTCATCCCAAGAAGCATCTGAAGCATGTAGCAGCTCCAAAGCATTGGGGGCTGGATAAATTAACAGAAGTTTTTGCACCAAGCTCATCCACAGGTATCCAAAAGCTTAGAGGTTCCCATTCATCATCTTTTTGAGAAACAGACTCAAATGTGCTCTGACTAGAGAGAAAGTAAGGAAACTCAGAATGCAGCAACTCATCAAGATTGATGGCAAGGTCTGCACTGATATTACTTATCCTACTGGCTTTATGGGTGTCATTAGCACTGAGGAGACAGGTGAACATTTCTGTCTGGTTTATGACACAAAGGGACACTTTGCTGTTCATAGTATCACAGCTGAGGAGGCTAAGTATAAATTGGGCAAAGTAGGAAAAATATGGGTACAAATGGCTTTCTCCATCTTGTGACCCATGATGTTCTTACTATCCATTCATTAGCCAGGGCGTCTCATCAAAGTAAGTGACACCATCCCAATTGATTTAGAAGCTGGGAAGATCACTGATATCATCAAGTTTGATACTAGTAATCTGTTTATGGTGACCAGTGTGGCTAACTTAGATTGTTGAATTGGTATAATCATAAACATTCTGGCTCTTTGGATATTGTCCATGTAAAAGATGTCAGAAGTGATAGTTTTGCCATTTGGATCTCAAATGTTTTTGTTACTTGGCAAAGGTAATAATAAGCCTTGGATCTCTCTTCCCCTAGGGAGGGGTAATCACCTTATAATCCCTAAATAGATAAGAGCTTGGCAGCTAAATAGCACTGGCAAAATGATTTGTAAAGAAAAATTTGTAGAGTTTCAATCTAATTGAGATATTACAATGCAATTAAAAAAAGATTACCCTATAAAAGTATAAAATACACAAATAAACAAAACAAGAAATAGCTTAACTCATTTTCATAAAGTGAACTCAAACAAGCTGTAAATGTCCTCTTCTTTCCTTAGAGTGTTCTGGGTATGAATGTTGCATAAATTGTTGGAAAATTTAGATATATTGGTTAGGTTAGTATTACTTAACTGTTTTCCTTTGTAACCTGAGAAGATCCACTCTGGGTGGAGGATGGGGAGAGGATTTATCCCCAAATGGTTGATATAAAAACTAAAGATATCAATAAGCTTAAAAGAAAAGAAAGAAAGAAAAGAAAAGAAAGGAAAAATGTATGAAGGTTAAGGAGGAAGATTACAAAGGATACAGAGGAAAGGAGGAAAAAAATTAGGGGAAAGTGAGGAAGAAACAAGAATGTGATGACTAACTTCCCCAGTATATAAGATTTTTCTCCCTTTTTCTTTATAATAGGCAAAAGATATTTAATGAATACACAGTTGCATTGTAAATGTAAATTGTTATCACTTAGTGATGTCCAAAAAGAAAATAGAGCATTACAGAGGCATATTGCTGTCTCAAGTTGGAGGACATAGGAAGAATTATGAATGAGAAAATATACCCAGGAATAGCACAGAAAGCAGATGAAGGAAATTAATAGAAAACAAGAAGAATTTGAAATTGTTAAGAGAAGGAATTATAAGAGTTAAACAATTTCTCAATTTAATAAGATTGTGAAAGTGGTATTCAAGGAAAAGAAAACAGGAAGTTTGGATTATCAGAGGTGTGAAAAGAGATTAGTTTTCATGTACCCCTGAGGCATGGGAAGGGCTTTGATTTTTCTAAAAGAGTGAAAGAGAGTTGGCTGTCCTTGGAGGGTTGCAGGGTGACAGTATAAAGCTAGTTTTAGGCCTTGAGATGAACATGTTTTGAGATTGAATATTATAGTTATATTAAAACCTGAAAGTTACATATCTCTATCTGGTCTGTACCTTAATGGTCCACATCCAATCAACAGAATAGTAGACCTTAATTTCTAATTGATTTTTTGAGAATATGATTATTTGAAGACTTTGATAAATAAGTGGCTTATGAATGAGAGAAAAGTATTAGGCTATGCTTATAGAATCTAGAATATTAGATCTATAATAGACTTCAAATCCCAAACTTTATCATTGATTACAGAGCATTAGATCTGGAAGGCACTAGAGAAAGAAAGAGGTAAAAACAGAGAAATATACAAAGAGAGAGGGAGAGAGTGAGAGAAAGATAAAGACAGACAGAAATATAGACTGAAAGACATTCTGACAGTAACAAAGAGAGATGGAGAAAGACAGAGAGCATTACCTCCATCATGCATGACCATTCAAGTTTTGGATTTACAAGAACTATGTTTAAACTCGAAGGTGACTACCCCAAATTATCTTTTCTTTAGCTTTTGCTGTTCCTATCCAGACTTATTTGTAGAAAATCTTTTGAATATTGTTGGCTTAAGTTTGTTCTACACATGGAGTTAAAGGTTTTTCATTCACATCCTTTAAAAGTATTGAGGGTAACACTGCATTTTAAATGCAACACAGCCTTTACTTCACCCTAAAAATGTAAAAAATAAAAATTAAATCCCAAGACCTCCCTTGGCAAAAATAAAAACAAAACACAATAAACAATAAATAATAAAAGTTCTTACTGTAGATTACATATAGAAGATCTAATTCTCCTTCACCTCTGGTTAATTTTTCCTTTCCTTTGGAAATAATCAACATTCTGGTGAGTACCATTTTCATTCCATATATAGGTATTTATACTTTTATCCTCTTGGCTTGAATTCTTTTAAAAGTAAGATATACAAGTGATCACTGGAGAGATAATTTCATCACAGAGATTCATGCAAGCATCCAGCTTTATGTTGTCACTAGTAGTAACATTATTCTATCTATGTCGTATTCATTAATCACATCAATAGTCAATTTCATCTGTTGGATGGAAGACTTAACTGATTGGAATATCAGAATGGTGGAAGCATAGACCACACAAATCAAGGTAGAGAGGATCTTATAGGATGTCTAGGATAAACCCCTAATTTGTCATTGATTAAATTGAACCCCAAAAAGGTTATTTTCCCCAAGGTCATATATGTTGTAAGTGGCATGGCTATGACTTGAATCAAAGTACCTTGATTATAAATTGGGTTCTTTCTTCATAATTTTCTGAAAAAATGTGATTGAAGGAATTTGGAGTAGTTATAAAGACTCCTTTCCTAAAATCCAGCCTTCTAGAAAGAGAAGGGGAAGTTCCTTATTTATACCAGGGATTTGTACATCTCTATAGAATCAGGCGAATTTTAAGAATTCTAATAGCAGAGGTCAAAGTCTAATAGTTTTATTGTACTTCCTCCAGCTATTGTAATCCTGTATTATCCCAGAAAGTTGGTGCTTTATAAAGATTCTAATTTCTCTTGAAGATTAGGTCCTAGGACTCTCAAAATTTAGCTTTTTAGAGAGGCATCCTTGGCAAGGGGTGATTCTATGATAGCACCGTTCAGAATATTTTTTTCCTTCTCCATGGCTGCCCTACCTTGGTTGAGATATTATCTCACAGCCCTCTCCCCAGGTTTAGGCTAGGGGCATGGAGTCCAAGTATTTTCCCCTTATGTTATGGGAGTGCCCATACCATATCCACGTGCTTCTGCCCCAATACAATCATTAGCAACATTAATGTTAGTTCTACTAGTTCCACTCCTGGTCCTTTGAGGAGGTTTTAGAATGTCTCTTGAAAAGGCTGTGACTGAGAAAGACCAAAAAAGTCTACTTCTGCAATTTATCCTTCTTTCTCCTTTTTATAGTCACAGCACACAAAGGACCATATCTCCTGCCATGATCAATTAATTAATCCTCAACTGTTGTGATATAATCAATGAGAGACTTCCTATCCTGTATGCCCAGCTGAATGATCAGGAAGTTCTATCACTCCACCCCATTGAGAATAGTGAAAAGAGAGTATCAGGATATAAAATGTTAGATTTCCCATTTTCCTAATACATACCTATTTTAATCTCTAAAAAATGTTGAAAATGGAAGAGATACTGTAGGATTGGAGATAGAGAATTTTTTTTCTTTCTGATTTTAATGGAAGGGAAGATGATAAACATTTATAAATATAGTAGGGTTGACTTTGATTCTTATCCAAATTTTGGAATGTTCAATCTTTTTTCAGTAATGTCTAACTCTTTGTGATCCCATTTGGGATTTTCTTGGCAAAGATATTGGAGTGGTTTGGCATTTCCTTCTCCAGTTCATTTTATAGGTTGTGAAACTGAGAAAAAACAGGGTTAAGTGACTTGCCCAGAGTCACGCAGCTAGTAAGTACCTGAGACCAGATTTGAACTGAGATTCTCAGTGGTCTACCCACTGTGCCACTTAGCTCCCCCATCTATTTAATCATCTTTTTTTTTTTACACTCCATCCCACTCCATTATACAAACAATTAAAGTCAAGGCTGAGAAAACAACTTATATAGTCTCCATAGGAAGTAATCAGTAGGGTTGATATTTAACATTATCTTCATTTTTTTGATGTTTTTAAATTTTTTATAATAATAGCTTTTTATTTTTCACAATGCATGCAAAGATACAAGACTGTGATCTAAGATACTTACTGAGGAATAGTCCAATCCCTTCCCAAATTCTAATTATAGCTAGATATGTAGATAGTGGGCCCATATCTGTCCTTTCCAATAGCTATGGCAGTTCAATATTTTCCTTCATAAGTACATTTCTGAAAGCTCCTGCTTGGACTGACTTAGCTCAGTGGGACTGCTATGGCATCTTGCCTATTACCTCCATGTCAGTTTTACAGTGAGAAGATCTTGTGGGGGTTTCCTTTAAGCCCAATGTCATTAAAAGCTCATGGTAATAGAAAACCAGATTCAACAACCAAGAAGGTTGGGTTTAAATACCATTCCTAACACATGCAGGGTATGTGATTATGGACAAGTCATTTTCCTAAGCAAATTTTGAAGATTGAAGATTGCAGAGAAGGTACAGACCTGCCTTAGTGGAGAAAGCTTCCTCTGCCAATGAATTTTCAAGCCATAGTATTGAGAATTGAAAGGGACCTCAGAATTCATCTCTTCTTGGCTTGATCATGTTACATATAGGAAAAATTAGAGCCAGGGGAAACAAATCACATAGTAATGTTGGTCAAGTAAAAGGTCATGTCAGGAGGAGTTTCGTTGTGATCAAATTTTCTTTTTTTCTTAAAATTTCTTTTTAGACTGGACCCAAGACCCATTTTGGTACTTTTCTAGATGCTATGGATAACATATAATTAGACTTTAAAGGTATCATTGGAATCATTTAATCTAATCTTTTTATACAATAGTTGGAGAAGTTGAGACCCAGAGAGAGGTAAAGTCATTTATGTAAGTTCCCATGGTTGGTCTGTAGCATAGCTTAGACTAGAAACCAGGCCTCCTAATTGATACCCACCCACATACAAATAATTAGTACTCTCTGCCATGCTTCTCAGGTACTGTTTTTGCTTTTATTTTTTGAAGGAAATCAGGGTTAAGTAACTGGGCCTGGGTTACAAACATATTAAGTGTCTGAGGCTAGATTTGAACTCAATCCTCCTGACTTTATCCACTGTACACCCTAGCTGCCCCTTAGATATTGTTTTAGAAGGAAGACAAAATAAATATTTATATAGTACCTATTGTACCCAATTATTTCTTAACTAACTATTAAGTTCTAGGTACTGCACTAAGCACTACACAATTATTATTTCCTTTTATCCTTTTAATAACTTTTCTAGATAAGTGCTTGTTATTATCCCCATTTTACAACTGAGGAAAATGCAGCAAAAAAAAGAAAAAGAAATTAAGTGACTTACCAAGATCACATAGCTGATATATGTCTAAAGTCAAATTTGAATTCATCTTTTTTTAACTTTTAGTATTCCTTTTTACTTAACTGTTTTTATTCATTTATTTTACGTTTATTTTACCCCTCTCAAGTTTCTCATTACATTTTATTTGTTTAGAATTAACAAAAAGAGATTTCACAGATTAGCTATTCTATCCTCCTCAGTTTTAAAGATGTAAAAACTGAGGCAAAGAGAGAGTTTTTTTTTTTTTTCAAGTGGAGTACAAGGGAAGACTGTTTTAATTCCCTTCCCTCTCAGTCTATTTAAATGTAGGGCACCTGAGGAGGGAGTGACAACAGGGAGAAGGAAAAGAAAAGCATTTAAAGAGAGAAAGTAGAAGCCTGTTTTCATCCTCTGTCTGGCAAGACAAGCTCTAAGTGCCTCCTCTTTGAGACTCAGACAAAACATGGTTGAAGCTCAATTGACGACTTAATTGTGCCAGACAACTCAGAGGCACTCAGAGGTGACATTGCCTGCCTGGATGACCCTTGTTGAAGGGAAAGGATCGTTTATCGGAATGGTTTCCAAAGGGCCTTGTTTCCTGGGAGCGTCTGCAATGGACAGATGCTACTATCAGTGTCAAGCTGAGAGGTGCTGGGAGTGTTTAAGGCAGACACCACACATGTTCCTTTAGTTTTCCTGCCGGCCTTTGGGAGTAATTTCCTGAGGGCTGATGGAACCCTCCAAGAAAAATTCAGCAAACTCTTCCCCCCTCCTCCACTTCTAACTTGACTGCTTTTGGGGCTGAGGGTACAGAATTCCAACCTTTCAGAAGCTTTGGAACCAGCTCTTCACCTCCCTGTATTCTGCAGGGTTTCTTTACATCATTTTCCCCCTTTTTAAAAATTTCACTTTAAAGCCAGAGAGCTACAATCTTTGTAAACAAACTAATCAATCAGTGGGATCAGCCATGAATGGGAGAAAGCCAGATAATTTGATGGATTCTGGGAAATTAAAAAAACAAAAACAAAAAACAACCCAAACCAACAAAAAGTAACTTGTATAAATGAACAGAATGCTTTTCTGAGGAAATCGAGTCCCCCACAGGAGCTCTCAAAAGATCACATGGATTCTTTCCTCTCAGTCTATTAAATCTTCCATATGCTTGGAGGAGATTATACAGTTCAGACGATTAGCATTTAGGGTTGCCAAGCCTTGTCTGGAATACAAGAGAGCATTCAATAATTCAACAGATATTGGTTAAAGTTCTGATGTGTGCAAGGCTCAGTGCTCAATGTTGGAGAGAGATACACAAATGGAAAATTAGTCTCCCTTCCTAGGAGCGGATCATAATCTAATGGGGAGAAATACATAGGTACAGACAACCATAAGGAAAGAGGAAAATAAGAAAGCTAATTGGTGCAGCAGCAAAAATTCTTCACTTGTCATCAGAAGACTTGACTTAGAATCCTGTGTTTGTGATCCTGAGCAAGTCAAGCAACTTTATTGTGCTTCAGTTTCCCCATCTATAAAACTGAGGAGATAGAATAGATGATCTCTGTGATCCCTTTTAGATCTAATTCTATGATCCTACAGTAATGAATTCAGCATAAAAACAGATGTGAAAAGAAAGTATAATGAGAAATTTTAGGAGGGACAATATTGCTCTCACTAATATTAGCATCTAAAGTTGAAAAAAGAGTAACTCAAGAAAGGTCACCAGGTAGTAGGTGTCAGGAGCATGATTTGGATCCAGGTGTCCTGATTCCAGAACTATCAGTTTCTTTATTTTTTTCTATAGTACATTTTAGATTGGGAGCAGTGCAAATTGGAAAGGGTTTCATAAAAGAGTATGACATCCCGGATGAATCTATTTTTAAAATAAATTTTATCTTTCCAGTTATGTGTAAAACAAATTTTTTTAACATTTGATTTTAAATCTTTGAGTTCCAGATTTTCTCACTTCCTTCCTCCTTCTCCCCCTTCCATTGAGAAGGCTCATGGCAAGTTATGCAAAACATTTCCATAAAAGTCATGATGTAAAAGAAAATATAGATCTTTATGTTTTCCCCAAACAAATCTTAAGAAAAGCAAAATCTTTTAAAAATATGCTTCAATCTGTAATGAGAAATAATTAGTTCTTTCTCTGGGTATGGATAGCATTTTTCATCGTAAGTGCTTCAGGATAATATTGGATCATTGTATTGTTAAGAATAGGTCATTCGCACCTGACCACTGGATGAATCTTGAGGAAAGGAAGAGACTTTCACTTATGGATAAGTAAGAGAATGATCAGCTTGGGGGATGAGGGCAGAGGAGGGAGAATGGAAAATACATGAGAAGGCAAGTAGATTGGAGTCAAATTGTAGAGAATTTTAATAACACCATGAAGATTTTATTAGTTACTAATTTATCATTATTAATAGACAGTAGGAAAACACTGAAGTTTACTGGTTTTTTCCTTCTCTTCCCTTCCTTTTTTTAAAAGTCACACCACTGTTTTCAATAGCTTTGTAAAGGGCTAACTGAAGAGGAGATAAACTGGAGGCAGAAACTGGTCTCCCTGTTTTTAGTTGCTTTCTTTTGCCTCCACTTTTCATATTATTGTTCATTTATTTTCAGTCATGTCTAATGGTGTTTTCTTGGCAAAGACACTAAAGTGGTCTGTCATTTCCTTCTCTAGCTCCTATCACAGTTGGGAAACTGAGGCAAATAGTGTTAAATGACTCATCCAGCATCACACAGCTGTTGTTTGAAATCCAATTTTATTTTATTTTTTATTTTATTTTTTTTGCATTTTATTTATTTATTTACTTATTTTATTTGCATAATATATGTGTGGGTAATTCTTCAACAATAACCCTTACATAGCTTTCCGTTACAAATTTTCCCCCCAACTCCCCACCCCTCCCCTAGATGGCAGGATATCCACTACATGTTAATTATGTTAAAATATTGGCAAATCGAATATATGTATACATATTTCCAAACTTATCATTGTTGTGCAAGAAAAATCTTATCTACACAAACGATATATCAGATAAAGGAAACACAATGTAAGCAAACATCAATCAAGGAGTATGAGAATGTTATGTTGTGGTCCACATTTCACATCCCTCTCTCTGGGTGTATATGGCTTTCTTCAGTGAACAATTGGAGGTGGTTTGAAACATTTCATTGTTGAAGAGAGCCATGTCCATCAGAATTGATCGTCATATAGTACTGTTGTTGCCGTGTATAATGATCTCCTGGTTCTGCTCATTTCACTCAGCATCAGTTCATGTAAGTCTCTCCAGGCCTCTCTGAAATCATCTTGCTAGTCATGAAATCCAATTTTAACTTAAGAAGACCTAGGTCTCTATCCACTTTTCTTGCCAATCTACAATCCTATGCTTGTCAAATCCCTTTCCATTTTTAAAAGCCTAACTCAAATATTACCTCCTCAAATATTACCAACTTTGCAGTTGTTAATCTGTAAAAATAAAACCAACATTTATATATTGTTTGGTATGT
Organism: Myrmecobius fasciatus; assembly: GCA_023553655.1. Classification (NCBI taxonomy): domain Eukaryota; kingdom Metazoa; phylum Chordata; class Mammalia; order Dasyuromorphia; family Myrmecobiidae; genus Myrmecobius; species Myrmecobius fasciatus. Next base: position 252,007 of record JAJPUD010001052.1, read on the forward strand.
AGCAGAGGGAATGGGTCTAAACATGTGCTGTGGACCCTTGCTAAGGGATATCCATGAAGAGAGAGTTCTGCCTGGTGGTCCTTTTGCATCCCTGATTCGGGGTCATTGGCAAATGCACCACAAAGAACTGTACCCTCAGTGGACTTGAAGGAAGCTAAAGCCTTCATCTCTCTCTCTCTGCCTCCCTTCCAAGCAGGTGGATTAGGTCTCTGGATCTCCTTCGTGGCCTTCCAACCAGGAGAAGGTGATGTCCTTCCTCTCCCTCTCCCCAGGAGCAGCTCTAGTGGTTATGAGTGTATAGCAGAAGGGTCAGGGCTAAGTGGTACAACCCTAGAAATAACCCCAAGGCAACGATGTAGTTAGAAGCAAGTATTCCTTTCCTTGGACTACCTTGCCTTAGTTTACTTTATACAGCCAGGATGCCGTGTCCCATAGGCTATTCAGCCTGATGGCCAGTGAAAATGGGGTTTCTGAAACTAATGAGAGCAACAATAATGAGGTGCCTGAAGTTAATGCAGGCCCAAGACAAAATTGATGATCTAGGGACATTTCAGGCCTAAAAACAGAGCTCTGAAAGGTTCCTGTGAGTTCTGCCCAGGAAACTATGGGTCCTGCACCTGCCCACAATGTCAGAACTAGACTATTCCTCAGCTCCACCTCTAAGCCAAAAAATCAGCATGCCAGTGATTGAAGCACCTGATTTCTCTCATTTTTCCCTGTAAATTTACCTGCTTGTTTCTGGCTCTTTGCTAATTTTGGGGAATTTAGCCCACTTTGATTGGCGAAAAAATTATAATAAACTTTGCCCTTGACTTGGAGATGAGTCTGAGCCTCCAAATTCTTTTAACACATCTCAAACACTTGTCTGGAACCCCAACATTTTAGGGGTCCCCTTGAATTTCAGCAATGGGATTTCCAAGATTAGGCTGATTCAGGGTTTGTAACCATTTATTGTCAGTCTCAATGCCCTGCGTTTCATTCACTAAGCACAGATGAACAAACAATAATTTTAAGATAACTGTTTCTACCATTCTCCAATCAATAAATGGTCAAAGGATATGAACAGACAATTTTCAGAGGATGAAATTAAAACCATCTCTAGTCATATGAAAAGGTGCTCCAAATCACTATTGATCAGAGAAATGCAAATTAAGACAACTCTGAGGTACCACTACACACCTGTCAGATTGGCTAAAATGACAGGAAAAGATAATGACAAATGTTGGAGGGGATGTGGGAAACTAGGATACTGATGCATTGTTGGTGGAGCTGTGAATGGATCCAACCATTCTGGAGAGCAATTTGGAGCTATGCTCAAAAATTTATCAAAGTGTGCATACCCTTTGACCCAGCAGTGTTTCTACTGGGCCTATATCCCAAAGAGATCTTAGAGGAGGGAAAGGAACCCACATGTGCAAGAATATTTGTGGCAGCCCTTTTTGTAGTGTCTAGAAACTAGAAACTGAATGGATGCCCATCAATTGGAAAATGGCTGAATAAATTATGGTATATGAATATTATGGAATATTATTGTTCTGTAAGAAATGACCAGCAAGAGGATTTCAGAGAGGCCTGGAGAGACTTACATGAACTGATGCTGAGTGAAACAAGCAGAACCAGGAGATCATTATACATGGCAACAACAGTACTATATGACGATCAATTCTGATGGACATGGCTCTCTTCAACAATGATATGTTTCAAACCACCTCCAATTGTTCACTGAAGAAAGCCATATACACCCAGAGAGAGGGATGTGAAATGTGGACCACAACATAACATTCTCATACTCCTTGATTGATGTTTGCTTACATTGTGTTTCCTTTATCTGATATATCGTTTGTGTAGATAAGATTTTTCTTGCACAATAATGATAAGTGTGGAAATATGTATACATATATTTTATTTGCCAAGTATTTTAACATAATTAACATGTAGTGGATATCCTGCCATCTAGGGTAAAGGTGGGGAGTAGGGGGGAAAATTTGTAATAGAAAGCTATGTAAGGGTGAATGTTGAAGAATTACCCATACATATGTTTTGCAAATAAAATAAAATTTAAAAAAAGATAACTGTTTCTAGTTTTGATGTATACCTCATGAACTTGAAAACTCAGCAGTTCTTGGGTCCTGACTGTCTGGGAGAGATGATTCCTTTTTTTTTTTTTTTTTTTTTTTTTGGAGGAGAAAATGAACAGTCAGGAGAATGAGCCATTCCTGCTTCTTTCATTAGAACATGGATCTTGGGCTGCTCCTTTGGTTGTACAGATTCTGTGTGTGAATGAAATATCTGCTTAGAGCTTAGAAATCTGTACTTCCTCTAAGAAAGTAGTACAAGTTTTGGGTTATAGTTTATATGTTATATATCAATTTTTGGTTAGAAGTCTGAGTTTTCAGCATTTCTTCTGTTACGGGAGGAATTAAATAACTTTCTTATAGCTGATAAAGAGCACTTTTTACATTGAACAACTTTTCTATAAAGACCTGTTTTTAGGGTTTTCCTAAGAGGGATCATATTTGGTTAACTATGAAGCAAACCTAAGTTTTAGTACAGAGATTCCCTCTAAAATTCATGGTGGAAGCCTGAGCAGCCAGAGAGAATGAGGGGGAAAAAAGCTGTTCTGTTTTTGGATCACAGGTTTCTCAGGACAAATCTAGGATTTTTATGAATCCAAGTTCTGGGATCCTTTGTGAGAAGACTTTTCACTCCCAAATGTGGACAAGATATGAAATATTTACTTCTGTCTCTTATATCTCAAAATTTTAAATGCTAGGAAATCAGTAATCACTAATCATTATCTGACCTATGTGTCTATAGCATCTAAAAATGCACACAGTAGGAACTTAAGGATTTTTTGTTGAATTGAATCCTTAAATAATTTATTTATATTATTCTTACCCTCATAAACCCTCATGACAAATGTAAGTTACCCAACACATTCAAAACCACTAGAATTGAGCTTAGTACTTTGTAAAACCAACTTGCATTTTTAAAAGGAGGGCTCTAGCATTCATATCTTTGTACTGCTATTGGATATTTGTTTTGCTTCACAAAGTCTTCTTAATCCATATCCAATAATTTTCTGAACAAAATGACAAAAAGCTGTATAATATGACTTAAGAATGGGGAGGGGTGAGTTAAATAGTCCAATCAATGGTGGGTTTGACACCCCTCATCTAGTCCTTATCAACTTTTTCAGACTCCTTTGCAATCCATGCTCCAATAAATTTGTCTACTGTTTCTCCCCCAAACAGGGTTTATGTTTTTCCAACTCCTTTCACTTCCCATCATGTCGTAAGGGCCATGCTGGTTCAGAACAGCTATCTACTCAAGAAATGGTTGGAGCAGAAGTACTTCATAACAGACCAAAAAATATGAAGGAGAATAAGGAAGAATGATTACTCACTCATTGAAAAGGGATTAATTGAAGCAAAGTATGAGGAATCAAAATCTGCATGGCATAAAAGGAGAGCTCAGTGTGTCAGAGAGCAGCAGCTTATGATATTCAAATCTTTCTACAAAATCTACAAAGCTTAGCTCAGGTGTCACCTTTTATATAAAAGCATCTTTGATATCCAAAGTTAAAATATTCTGCCCCAAAGTATACCATTTTTATTTTTAAATATTAAAATATTTATTTATACATTATTTCAATTTTCTAATTTATCTTTCGCTCGCTTATAAAGAACATTCCTATATCAAAGAATTAAAAAAAAGAAAAAAATCAATTAAGCAAAGCAAGTATATCAATCAAATTGAACAGTGTCTACTGTATTCTTCCTTGATAGTCTTACAACTCTGCAGAGAAGGGAATGATGTGCATTTTTGCATCTTTTCTTTTAGGTACAAGTTTGGTCATAATAATTATATAATATTTGGTTTTCAGTTTTGTTGTTATTTTTGTCTTTTCCATTTATTTGTTGTCATTGTAAACTTCATGTTTTTAACTGTTTACTTCACTTTGGATAAGATCCCATAGGCCTTCCCATGCTACCTCATATTCCTTATTTGCATAATTTCTTAAAGTATATTCCAGTAATGTGGTAATATTTACTTACAAAAATCTGTTTGGTTAGCCACTGGAAATCTAATTGGTCAATGCATGTCTTGATTTATCATTTTTTGCTACTACAAAAAATTCTGCTCTAAATATTTTGGTATATGAAACCTTTATATCTTTAATCTTCTTGAAATATATACCAAACAGTGAGATCATTGGGTCAAAGGATATAGACAACTTTTATGATATTTTAATGCTTTTTTGTTGTTGTTTGTTGACACATTAGTTTCCGGAATGTCTGCCCCAATCTACTGCTCCCAAACCAGTATATTACTATGTCTGTCTTTCTACAACTAACAGTAGCTTATCTGATCTTTTATCACCTTTATTAGCTTTCTAGGTGTGAAGTGAACCCACAGGATTGTTTTGATTTGCATTTCTCTTAAAAGTATAATTTTGATTCAGTTTTTCATTAGGCCATTCATAGTTTGAAATGAATCTTCTTTTAACAGTTATTTGTTGACAATTATGGAATGGCTTTTGAGGATTCTGTATTTGTGTAAGTTTCTTAGGCATGTGGAATAGGATGAATGAAAAGCCTAAGAGAAAAAATTTCTGTATAATTAATAATAAATTTATTTAGTTGGCTAGGAAATAATCACTAAATTGATAGTCAGTGGTTTTCTCAGTAACCAAAGACAAGCCATGGAGATCATCAAATGCTTAAATACCTTTGGAAAAGTAGGTGCCCCTTGACAGGCAGAAATCCATCTTGACTGGTGAACAATTGAGTGGGTAGATGAGGAAATAGACTACAATCCTATATGTCTTCCTGCTGTGAACATGGCTTTATCACGAGATTCAGCTGCCTCTAGCTGTCTGAACAAAGGCATCTATCTCCACTCAGACCACTTAAATTGAACAATAGAGAGGTTTAATGGGCATGAACTTAAAGCTTTTTAGGACCAGAATTCACTTATATTAGATTATGTTTATTTAGATTCTCCCAGTTGAGTGGGATTCTGCCCAAGATTGAAGAGAATGCTCCCAGAATATTAGGTCAATCTCATCATCAGCCCTGCCTTTCAGAAACTGACTGACCTACAAGGACTAGTAAAGAAAGAAAGGGAAAAAATCCTCAATCCCATTTTAATAATTGGTTACTAATAATAAAAAATAATAATTATCTCAATATCAATTCCTTGTCAGAGACATTTGATGCAAAGAATTTATTTCCAAAATCAGTTGGCATTGGGGAGCCATAAGATAACTGGAGATTGTTTAACCTGGCGGAGTAAAAATGGGTTCACTGTTTTCAGTGTTTGTTTCTGGAACAATTTGCATTATTTGAATCAGCATCTTTGTCTTCAATCAGTGAAGTGTTAGTTATGCTGACTCAAATAATATAAAGTGTCTGATAAAAATGCAGTAATAAGCTGTCTGGAAGAAGTGGTATGGTGTATTGAAAACAACATTGGATTAGGATTGTTGGAAGATGTGTTCATTATTAGATATGTGAATGTGGGTAAGTCACAAACTCTATAGGTCTCAGTTTCTCTACATGCAAAAGAAAAAGGTTAGATGGAATGTTCTTTGAAGTTCCTTTTAGTTCAAAATCTTTGTTCTTATACAAATGGGCAATTTTGCTTAAATTAACTATGACTCACTTCCCCTCTGTAGGGAGGCTTGTATTAGTTGAACTCAATGTAGCATTTATATCTGCAATATTCTGTGTTACAGCATTCTCTTTTCCATCAGCGCTGTCATAGAGAAGAGTATCTGAATTGTAGTCATAAGACCTGAATTATAATCTCTCCTCTGGTACTTATTAACAGTATGATGGTGAATAAGTTCTGGGTCTCATTCTTTCATCTATAAAATGATTTCTAAGATATTTTTTCTATGGTTCCATATTACAGATCTACCTACAGTGACATGAACATAGTTGAGACATTAAACATAATATTTTTATTAATATTTAATTTTATGATTTAAAAAAGATTCTTTTGAAAAGAGAAGTCCAAAGGTTTCACCAAATCAGCTCAACAACACAAAAAATGTAGGGGTCAGTGATTAATTTCAGAGCTCAGAAGTCATACATTTAAGTCTTATTTTTGAAAATTACCCCATAGCAGTCAATAAACTAGCATTTATTAAGTACCAAATATGTACCAGGCACTGAGATAAGCACTGGAGAGACAAAGAAAGGCAAAATATAATTCATGCTTTTAAGGATTTCAGAGTCTAACTGGGGAATTAACATGCAAACAACAACATACAAATAAATATATACAGAATAAATTGGAGAAAATTAGTTAAGGAAAGGCATTATAATTAAGATGGGACAAGAAAGGTTTATAGAAGGGGAGACTATCTGAGACTTGAAGGAAGCTAGAAAAGCCAGGGGATAGAGATTCAGAGAGATTCAGGCCTTGGAGATGTCCAGAGGTGGGATAGGGAATGTCGTGAATAAGGACCAGAAAGAAAGCCAATGTCATCCAATCACAGAAGAATATATAAAGAATTCGCCTGTCCTATCACCTTAATGCATCTAGGTGACCAACTGGACAGGCAATGGCATGAAAATGGGAACAAGTAGATCTTGGAACCCAATAAGGCTTCTCCTACATTGCAGAAAATAAAAGAACTAGCTAAGTTGAGACTGAAAGGGAACCACAGGTTCTTTACCACCTGTGTGTGTGTGTGTGTGTGTGTGTGTGTGTGTGTGTGTGTGTGTGTCTTTTTCTAAGCCCAGGTAACCAAGTAGTAATCTTGAGAGATGGATATTACCAGACCTATTGATTTATCTTGTATTCTTGAGAGTTTATGATTTCTGTACTTGTGTGCTTTTAGTAGAGAGTGATTGCCACAAGTATAGCTTTTATTCCAACAAAACACAATCACCAGGAATATTGTGTAGCCAAAGGATTAAAACTAAAGCCATATCTTGGCTTTGCAGGTGATTAAACTCCCAAGTCTCAAAGGCAGCAAAAATCAGACTTTTGTCATCTTGTGACGCTAATGAGATTTATTTAACTGCCTCATTGTTTCGTGTTTTGTGTTTGTTAATGGACAGTTACAAGCCTTGCATGTTAAGCTTTTCAATTGTGTTGAAAGAAAGAAATAGTCATCTTATATTTTTAAAAAATCACTAACTTTGAGAGTTAAAAGGGACCTCAGTGATCATTTTGTCCAGATCATATATAGGAGGAATTCTCATAATATATCTGCAAGTTATGATGCGGCTTCTACATTGAAATATCAAAGGGTGTAGAACCCATCCCTTCTCAAAGCAACTCATTCCACTTTTTTTTTTTTTTTTTGCTTTTTTGCTGAAGCCATTGGGGTTAAGTGACTTGCCCAGGGTCACACAGCTAGGGAATGTTAAGTCTCTGAGACCAGATTTGAACCCAGGTCCTCCTGACTTCAGGGCCTGTGGTCTATCCACTGCACCACTTAGCTGCCTCTCATTCTACTTTTGAATATTTCTAATTGTTAGGAAAGTTTACCAGACATCAAATGCTTCCCCTCTATACTTACCCTCTCTACTTACTCTATACTTACTTAAGGTAAACATACACAATTCATTCAACTTATCCTCATATTATATGGGCTTAACATCCTGGTAGCACTCCTCTTGATATTCTCAGATCACTAGTTTCTTTCTCAAATTAAATGCCACACAGTACTCAAAAAAAGGCCTGAAGACTAAATGCAGTGAGTATCAAAAACCTTTCTCTCCCTGAAAACTTTGTCTCTCTTCATCCAGTTCATATTCACGTTGGATTATTTGTTTTTATTTTTGAGGGGCTGTCACATCACACTGTTAATTCAAATTGAGCTTGAATCTACTAAAACCCCCAAATCCTTTTGAGAACAATGGCTGACTCCCCATGCTCACTGAATTTGGCCCCATGAAGCTGATTTTCAATAACCAAATATAGACATTTATTTTATCACTATTTTATCTCATTCTATTAAATGATATTCTCTAACTTATCAAGATCCTTTTGGATCCTGACAATGACATTACATGTGTTGACTATCTCTTCTAGCTTGTGGTTATCTATAAATGTGATGGATATGTTAGTATGATTTTATCCAACTTAATAGAAAAAAATGTTAAACAACACAAAACTGAGTAAATTTACTTAATGTAATTCCCTGTTGATATCATAAACTACCCATCCCAGCACCTAGCACATAGCAGGCACATAAATAAATGTTTATTTGTCTTAACTAGCCTAATGAGTACCTTTGCACAAGAATTCTATTAATCCTTTTTAATGAAGAATCCAGTTATAAATCATACCTAAACTTTTAGATTGTCCTCCTCAGTACTACATATTGAGGGTATAATGAACCATTGAGTAAAAGAAAAAAACTGACTTCTTTTAAAGGACAAAATCTGGTTTGTTGTATACAGAGTTTCAGGTCTTTCATGGAAAGAACATTTAGGCACTCTGCAGAGGGAATGATGGAATATCATATTTAATTTCAGATACAATCATAGTGTATGACTTTAGACAGGACATTTAATCTAACTGCCTCAGGTTTCTTATCTATAAAAAGGAGAATAATGAAACCTACCTCCATAGGCTGTTGTGAATATCAAATGAGATAATAATTATAAATTATTTTGTATACCTTAAAGCATTATGTATATATCAATATATGTGTCTATATCTATACATAGTGGCTACTAAGAGTAATCCTGAAGCACAGATAGCTCTAACAATCTATGTTCTAATATTCTTTTCAACTTTGATTTTCTGTGCTCTACTTTTAATATGCTATCCTTGACATTTTATGTCCTATAATCTCTCCCAGTTTAAAGAGTCTATGTTGTAAACATTCTACATTCCAAAGCAAAAGTATAAAAGCATCTTGAAGGTAGAGATAGTTTCATTTCTGTCTTGGTATCCCCAGCACCTGTATCAGTACTCTGTACATAGTAAATGCTTTAAAAATGCTTGACCAATTGAGGTGAATTGATATTCCCTCTGGTTCTAGCACAATGTGTCCTAATAGTGACTCTTATTTCCTTAAACCACTCTTTCCTTCCATATTATGCCTTGATTCACCATTTTAAAGTACTTCTGGAAGAATTGTATACTAGCTAGTGTTAGATTTTCTTGTTTGTTTGGCTGTTTCTTTATTCTGGTTTTTTTTTTTTCTGTCTTGTGCTTGGCAAGAATAAACAGCAGAGTGAACATAAGTCAGATATATGGGAAAATGAGAAAATAGGAAGGAAAAACTGCTGAGCTACTGAATAGCAAACCTTAAGAGGAACTTGCTTATTTTCAATATCTTTATTTCCCTAAACAGAAATAGAAAATCTACACTCAGAAAGGAAATCCCAGAGGACCTTGCAAAACTTGAAAGAGAATTGCTTACTTATTTTCTTTCTTCTTTTTTTTTTCACTTTGCTTTGGCCATTTTTTTTACTATACTATTTAGAAAGAGACTTTTAAGTTTGCTTTTTCACTATTAGGGTAAATTTAGGTAAGGAAATCTTTGGAAGGGCAGTAGAAAACAGGAAGAAAAAGAATGAAAGGAGATTTAATTTAATCTTAATCTAATTCAAATTATCAATTTGAACTTTCATCATTCACAAGGTTAAATGAAAAGTTAGAAGCTGAAAGGAAGCTTAGAAATCATTTAGTCCTATTTTTACTCAAATCTCATGCACAACTCTTGCACAACATCAGTAGCATTTGGGTCTCTAGCTCCAATCTGACTAGTTCCAATGATGGGGAATTCATTACCTAATGAGGCAGCTTCTTATTTTGCATAAAGCACTTATTATGAAGTTCTTTATGTTGACCTGACATATGACTTCCTTTAACTTCCCCTCTTCTGCTTTTGCTCCTAATTCTACCTTCTGAGACTAACAAGAACAAATCTTATCCGTTTTTCCACATGAAAGCATTTCAAAAGTTTGAAAACTGACATTATAGTTCTACTAAGTCTTTTCTTTCCCAGGCTAAATATTCTTGGCTATTCAACTGATTTTCTTATGATATGACTTCATGTTCATTTGCCATATGGCTTTTCATGGACTCTTTGTTGTATGACTTCAGGAAAGCTTTTTTACTCTATGGCCCTCAGTTTTCTCAGTTTGTTAAATAAGGGAATTGGACAAGATCTGGGTTCCTAGTCTGAGATTCATGAACTCCAAAAGTTTCTGTGGATAGATTTCAGGGAGTCTGACTAACCTTGAACTGAATTTTAATATTTTTCTTCATTAAAAAAAACTTTATTCATGGAAAGGCTCTTCAGGAGTTCCCTGTTTGCAAGACTCCAGAGGAAAAGGAGAAAGAGAAAAAAAGGTATTAGACTGCTTACTAAACTGAAGATCTACAGAGCTCACAGGATAGTCAGAAGAAGCAATACAAGTTCACTGTCAAAATCTCTCTGAAAACCTTTGGAATTGATTGTGAAACATAGGAAATACTGGCAAAGTAACACCCAGCATGTTGAACCCACATAAAAGAAGGTCTGTACTCTCTGAGTGAAGCAGAATTGTAGCAGCTCAAGAAATGTGAGATGTGCAAATTTAGACAACTTACTCCAAATGTTCATATACACTATTTTGGGCCAACCTGTGGTAGGACCTGCAAAGCTCATATTGATCTGATAGTGTATGTACTGTATCAACAGTGATAGCTTTTTTGGTCCTTTTCAAGAATGAAGGACAACAGTAAATCAAGCAACCACAGGTTTCATTGGACTGCCAAAAGGCAGATCCTGAGACTTCATCATTTCCTTGTTCCAAAGAGAAAAGAGCTAGAAAAATGGGTATAAATTACAAATTGGCATATTTAGGCTTGATGTGAGAAAAAGTATTTCAAAGAAATTGAATTATGCAAAAATGAGAATGGGTCACAGTATTAATATTGTGGCTTATTTTTTTCTGCCCTGACTATCTCCCCCTTCCAGTCAGTATTATAAGTAAGTTTATAAGAGTGGTAATAACGGGAAATAAAATTGCAAGAGATCATGTGCAAACTCTCCCAAAGATCAAAAGAGCATAATTTATAAATTATATCCTATCTGAACCAAAAAACACATCTTAGTTATATATGTAGAGTCAGGAAAATTTACCTAGATTCTGCTAGCAAGGTTTTGGATCCTATGATACACAAATCTTAGACAAGTTCAATACATTTGCATAATACCAAAAGGTAGGGATAATTTGGAGATGATGTGAACATGTGAACTTTAAAGTTTTACTGAGAACTCAAATAATTTGGGTATGTTAATAAACTACCCCCAAAGTGGCCCAGTTAAGAATAAGTCTGTTTCCCCCCAAAACCATGGAAAATGAGACCTCAAACTCCTGACCCTTCAAGCCCTCTTGCCACTGCATTTGCCATGCTATCAAATGCTCCCAACTTTAATTCATGATTACATGAGTGATTATTTGTGACTCTTTTCTTCTCCATTCCTTCCCCATTAGTACTGTAGAGAGACATAGTAGATGGCTTCCATCAGGACTCTATTCTGTGCTCCCACATCAGCTGCCTCTGCATTTCCTTTACTGTTTCTGCTTTTATGGGCTTATTGCCCCCATATCCTCTGTGTTTAATTAAAGTATGATGGCTGCTACATTTTCCACTGCCAGTTTTGGTCTTAGCTACTGAGTACCAAAAGAACTAGGTGTGTCTTCCCTCAATTCATAATTCCATAAATTAATAATCAATTCAGCCACCTTGGGAGACAATAATAATTAATATTTGCATATTGCTTTAAATTTTACATTTTTTCCATATGTCAACATATATTAATCTCAAAACCCTGCTACTGAAAAGAAAACTGCAGGTAATATTCTCCACATTGTATAGAAGAGTACTGATTTGTCCATGGCTATATAGATATTGAATATAATGGACAGGTCTTCCTGACTCCAGATCTAACAAGAGTGGGCAACATCAGATGAAGACAAAAGCATAACATGGTCCATAAAACTTATCAGGAGTGTTGAAACTAAATTGTTTGTAGTGAGAAAAGTTCCCAACAAAAAAGGGTTTTGTTTATTTGGGGGAGAGAGATGTATGGTAGGGAAAGAGGAGGGCCAAAAAAGGGATAGAACTGCTACCGGAGTGGATAGGACCTTGAGAGAAGTCATAATTCTCAATTTTTGTTTTGCTTACTTTTTGTGTCAAGAGTAATGGACTTAGACTGAGAAAGGATGGAACAAAAATGGACAATAGAGTACTGATACACAACATAAATAAGGGGATAGGAAACATCTAGCTACCCTTGATGAATCCAAGTCTCCTGACTCAGATGATCTGAATTCTTTGATAATGAAAGGACCCATTAGATAAGATTATTGGGTCACTGTCACTGATATTTGAAAAATCATGGAGAATGAAAAAGGAAATATAGATCTGGAAGATAACAAATGTTACCCTAGTATTGAAAAAAAGGGAAGAGAACACAGCATCTATAAACTATATACCAGAAAAATAGACTTAAATTTCTGGAAAAGTATAGGATGCTTTGTTCTGAAAGTGGTTCATGAACTTTTGGGAAAGAAAGTAGTGATTAAAGAATCCCTATGTCTTTTTTTTTAATTAAAGCTTTTTATTTGCATAACATATGTATGGGTAGTTCCTCAACATTGATGATTACAAAGCTTTCCGTTACAAATTTTCCCCCCAACCCCCTTCCCTCCCCTAGATGGCAGGAAGTCAACTACATGTTAACTATGTTAAAATACTTGACAAGTCGATATATATGTATACATATTTCCACACTTATCATTGTTGTGCAAGAAAAATCGTATCTACAGGAAAAAATCAAAGAAAGGAAACACAATGCAAGCAAATATCAATAGAGAGCATGAAAATGTCATGTTGTGGTCCACATTTCACATCCCTCTCTCTGGGAGTATATGGCTTTCTTCGATGAACAATTGGAACTGGTTTGAGACATTTCATTGTTGAAGAGAACCATGTCCATCATAATTGATCATCATGTAATATTGCTGTTGCTGTGTATAATGATCTCCTGGTTCTGCTTGTTTCACTCAGTATCAGTTCATGCAAGTCTCTCCAAGCCTCTCTGAAATCATCTTGCTGGTCATTTCTTACAGAGCAATAATATTCTATAGCATTCATATACCATAATTTATTCAGCCACTCTCCAATTGATGGGTATCCACTCAGTTTCCAGTTTCTAGTCACCACAAAAAGGGCTTCCACAAACATTCTTGAACATGTGGGTACCTTTCCTTCCTTTATGATTTCTTTGGGATATAAGCCCAATAGAAACACTGCTGGGTCAAAGGGTATGTACAGTTTGATAACTTTTTGAGCATAGCTACAAATTGCTCTCCAGAATGGTTGAACCCATTCACAGTTCCACCAACAATGCATTAGTGTCCCAGTTTTCCCACATCCCCTCCAACATTCATCATTATCTTTTCCTGTCATTTTAGCCAATCTGACAGGTGTAGTGGTACTTCAGAATTGACTTAATTTGCATTTTTCTGACCAATAGTGATTTGGAGCACCTTTTCATATGACTAGAAATGGTTTTAATTTCATCATCTGAAAGTTGTCTGTTCATATCCCTTGACCATTTATCTATTGAAAAGTGGCTTGAATTCTGATAAATATGAGACAATTCTCTATCTATTTTAGAAATGAGGCCTTTATCAGAACCATTAAATGTAAAGATGGTTTCCCAATTTGATGCTTCCCTCCTAGTCTTGTCTTTTCCTCTTTCCTTTTCTAATCAAATTAACTAAAGGCTTATCTATTTTGTTGGTTTTTTCATAAAACCAACTCTTGGTTTTATTTATTAATTTGATAGTTTTCTTTTTTCAATTTTATTCATCTCCCGTTTAATTTTCAGAATTTCCAATTTGGTATTTAATTGAGGGCTTTTAATTTGGTCTTTTTCTAGCTTTTTTAATTATAAGCCCAGTTCATTGATCTTCTCTTTCTCTGTTTTATGCAAGTAAGCATCTAGAGATATAAAATTACCCCTTATAACTGCTTTAGCCGTGTCCCACAAATTTTGTTATGTTGTCTCCTTATTGTCATTCTCCTGGATGAAATTATCAATTGTGTCTATAATTTGCTCTTTCACCCATTCATTCTTCAGGATTAGATTATTTAATTTCCAATTAACTTGTGGTCTATTTTCTCCTGGCCTTATATTACATGTGAGTTTTATTGCATCATGATCTGAGAAGGATGCATTTACTATTTCTGCTTTTCTGCATTTGATTTTGAGGTTTTTAATGCCCTAACACATGATCAATTTTTGTATAAGTTCCATGAACCCCTGAGAAAAAAGTATACTCCCTTCTATCACCATTCAATTTCCTCCAGAGATCTATCATACCTAACTTTTCTAGCCTTTTTTTACCTACCTAATTTCTTTCTTATTTATTTTGTGATTTGATTTATCTAATTCTGAGAGAGCAAGGTTGAGATCCCCCACTAGTATAGTATTACTGTCTATTTCTCCTTGCATCTCTGTTAGTTTCTCCTCTAGGAATTTGGATGCTATACCACTTGGTGCATATATGTTTAGTATTGATACCACTTCATTGTCTATGGTACCCTTTACTAAAATATAGTTTCCTTCCTTATCTCTTTTAATTAGATCTATTTTTGTTTTTACTTGATCTGAGATAAGGATTGCTACCCATGCCTTTCTTTGTTCACCTGAAGCATAGAAGATTCTGCTCCAGCCCTTTACCTTCACTCTTTATGTATCTCTATGTATTAGATGTGTTTCTTGTAAACAACATATTGTAGGATTCTGGCTTTTGATCCAGTCTGCTACACGCTTCCGTTTTATGGGAGAGTTTATCCCATTCACATTCACAGTTAAAATAACTATATCTGTATTCCCTGCCATCTTATTTACCCAGAGTTATGATTTTCTCTTCCCTTTCCCCTCTCTTCCTTCCCCCCTCCCCAGTACTTTATTTTTGATGACCACCTCCTACCAATATTCCTCCCCCCTTTAGTATCCTTCCCTCATTTTTACACCTTTCCCCTAATCCTTCTATTAGTTTATCCCTTTCCTTTCCTCCTTTCCCTCCCACCTTCCCACAAGGAGGGTCAGGCCTTTCTTTGAAGCCAAATGTGTCTGATATACTCTCTTAGAGTCCAATCTAATGAGAGTAAGGTTTACACAATACTCATCAACCTCCCTTCATTCCCTCAATTATATTAGATTTTCTGTGTCTCTTCATGAGATTTTGCCTTATTTTACCTCCTTTTTTTACTTTATTTTACATCCTTTCCCCTTTTTTTACAGTATGATATCCCTTCTACCTCTATTTTTTTTCCATTATTATCAAAGTAAAATCAAATTATACCCCCATTCTTTAAGTATCCCCATAGTAGAAATAAAGTTCTCAAGAGTTCTTTCCTTTTTACCTTTTTATGTTTCTCTTGAATTCTGTGTTTGGAGGTTAAATTTGTTGTTCAGATCTCGTCTTTTCATTAGAAATAGGTGAAATTCTCCTGTATCATTGAATGACCATCTTCTTCCCTGGAAGCTAATGCTCATTCTAGCTGGATAATTTATTCTTGGCTGTAATCCAAGTTCTTTTGCCTTTCATAATATCTGATTCCAGGCCCTTCAATCCTTTAATGTGGAAGCTGACAGATCTTGTGTAATTCTAATTATAATTCCTCAGTATTTGAATTGTTTCTTTCTAGCTGCTTGCAATATCCTTTCCTTGGTGTGATAGTCCTGAAATTTGGCCATGATATTCCTTCAGGTTTTAATTTTGGGGTCTGTTTCAGGAGGTGATCGGTGAATTCTTTCAATGCCAATTTTGCCTTCTGATTCTAAAACATCAGGGCAATATATTTTCATGATTTCCTGGAAGATAGCATCAAGGTTCTTTTTATCAGCGTGACTTTCAGGGAGTCCAATAATCCTTAGATTGTCTCTACTGGATCTGTTTTCCAAGTCAGTTGTTTTTCCTAGGAGATATTTCATATTTTCTTCTATTTTTTCATTTTTTTTGTTTTTGTTTTACTGATTCTTGAAGTCTTATTGAGTCATTCACTTCTATTTGTTCAGTTTTAATTTTTAAGGTATTATTTCCTTCAGTTATCTTTTTTAGCTCCTTTTGTAACTGGCCAATTGAATTTTTTGGTTCTTTGCAATCTTTTTCCATTTTTTCAATTTTATTTTTCAGTGAATTATTGTCTTTTTCCAATTCAACAATTTTGTTTTTCAGTTAATTGTTGTCTTTTTCCGATTCACCATTTTTATTTTCCAGTGAATTGATGATTTTTTTCAGTTCACCATTTTTATTTTCCAGGGAGTTGGTGACTTTTTCCATTTCACTAATTTTGTTTTCCAGTGAGTTGGTGATTTTTTCCATATCCTCAATTTTGTTTTTCAGTGACTTGGTGTCTTTTTCATATCTCTGTCACAGGGCGTTTTTTTCTTCTTCCCTTATCTCAATTTATTTCCCCATTCTTATTCTAGCTCTCTTTTGAGATTCTTTATGCAATCTTCCAGGTAAGCCTTGTAAAATGGGAACCAGCTCATGTCCACCTTTGTGGCTTCTTCTGGGGTTGTATTCCCTTTAAGAACCTCAGAATCTGAGGTCTGCCCTTCTTTCTCTCTGTAAAAGTTGTCTATGGTGAGAGCTCTCTTGTGCTTCTTGCTCATGTTTTTGATTTTGAGATCTGACTCAGGCACAGGACCGCAGCCATTTCAATTTGCCCTGGGGCAGTTTGCTGAGTTAACTTCTGGTGCATGGCTTGTCGGTCTAGATCCACACTAGGACCATGCTTTCAGTTGCTTTCAATCCACCCTTTATCAAAGGTAGACCTGCCAAAGCACCTGCCCGCAAGCAGAGCAAAGTGGCCCAAGTGTCTCCCAGGGACTTCCTGGCTGCCTAAAATCTGCTGCTCTGTCCCAGCCCAGTCTTCCGCCCCAGGCATGCTGGTGAGGCAAGAGGCCAATCCCCTACCTGTCTGAAACTGACCTTCTCTGGAGTTTTTTCAAAGTAAATTTTTGATAGAAGTGCATTGTACTCAAGTGTTTGATGGAGCCCTCACTCCAGAATCAGTTTGGAGGTTTAATTTGTTCTGGGTCTGAGAGAAGATCTGAGGAGCTCACAGAGAATGATGTCTGCAGTTCGCCATCTTGGTGCCACCCCCCAAATTGTTTCTTTCTAGCTGCTAGCAAAATATTTTCCTTGGTGCGATAGTCCTGAAATTTAGCCACAATATTCCTTGGGGTTTTAATTTTAGGGTCTCCTTCAGGAGGTGATCGGTGAATTCTTTCAATGGTGATTTTGCCTTCTGATTCTACAACCTCAGGGCAGTTTTCTTTCAGGATTTCCTGAAAGATAGTGTTTACATTCTTTTTTTCATTGTGGCTTTCAGGAAGTCCAATAATTCTTAGTCTCTCCTAGATCTATTTTTCAAGTCAGTTGTTTTTCCTAGGAGATATTTCGTATTTTCTTCTATTTTTTCATTTTTTTGTTTTTGTTTGAGGGATTCTTGAAGTCTTATTGAGTCATTCACTTGCATTTGTTCAATTCTTATTTTTAAAGTGTTGTTTTCTTCAGTTACCTGTTTTAGCTCCTTTTGTAAGTGGCCAATTGAATTTTTTTGTTCATTGCATTCTTTTTCCACTTCACTAATTTTATTTTTCAGTGCATTGTTGTCTATTTCCAATTCACTAATTTTGTTTTTCAATAAATTGTTCTTTTTCATATCCTTCTTGCACTGATTTCAGTTTATTTTCCCATTTATCCTCCAGCTCTCTTTTGAGATTCTTTATGCAATCTTCCAGAAAGGCCTTTTGAAAAGGGGACCAGGTTATATCTCCCTTGATGGCTTCTTCTTGAGTTGCTTTGTCTACAGGAACCTCTGGATCTGGGGTCTGCCCTTCTTTCTCTCAATAAAAGCTATCTATGGTGAGAGCTCTCTTCTGCTTCTTTATTTTTTTAGACAGCATGGGGGTCTTTTTAAGGCTAGGGAAGCCTCGGCTGTGGTAGTTTGCTCTGGGGCAATTCTGCTAATTACCTTCTGGTGCTGGGCTGGTGGGGCTAGGACTTTGCCCAATTAATCCTTATAAAAAAACAAAACTACAGAACACCTGCCCCCAATCAGGGCAGAGCGTCCTGAGTGCCTCAGATACTCCCCAGGTGTTTGGAGTTTGGAGTTTGGAGTTTCTGCCACACTGAGCTAGTCCCACCCAGTTCTCTGCCCTCAGTTCCGGACTGCACCAAGCAAACTGATTACCCCGATGCCTGAGTCAAACTCAGAACCAACCAAAGTCTTACAAATGTGTTTTAATCAGGGCAAAATAAAATGGGACTGTCACTGATCCAGTTCTGGACACTATTCTCTAAATACACCCTACTTTTTCATTAACTGTTTTTGGCCTCTCTATTACACTGCTAATCTCCTTTGAACTTGTGGTCCATGAAAACCTCCCACAAGGCCTTAAATAAAGATCTCACATAGGAGTATTCTCTTGCCTATTTCCCTTCTCTTCCTTTTTGATCCCCTGATGTACTTAATGACATACTAACTTAGTATCATAGGAATTGGATCTGAGACCTACTTTAAAGTTCTTTTCATCCAACCCTGTCAGTTTTGCAGATGTAGCACTGAAATCCAGCGAGATGAAGTGATTTGTCTAGCGAAAGCAGGTCATTAGTATTAGAGCCTGAATTTGAACTTGTTCCAAAGCCAGTAAATCTAGTTACTGCCAGTTTCTCAACACTATATGCCCAATTCTGAACAGAAGGCTCCTTACTTTTCAAACATCAACTAAATGTTTTCTGTATTGAATTGATCAGAAAGAGAGAAGAGTCTTCTAGTCAAGACTTCTGTCTCCAAAACAGATGTAATCAAACAAAAACAAAAACAAATCTCTGGGGAGGATTTATCCCAGATAATTTTTCCTCTTCTTTTTACTTTTGTCTCCCTCCTATCCAATATCAGCAGACAGTATTGAGGATTTCCTTTCAGCTTTAATAAGGAAAGCAATATGTAATAGTTTCCTATGAGGGGCTTTTCCATCAATTATGTTAACATACATGATCATTTTTATAAGAGAATAAATTATGCTGGCTATTTTTTAGGAGATCAAAAAAGAGCAATGTCAAGAGATGCAGTCAGAGAAGCACTTTATTACAGGCATGCACTTCTGTGAAGCAATCAGGCATTTAGATGGAATATTAAATATCAGGGGAGACAGCAGATACCACATCAGAAAATTAATTCCCTTTCCCTCCCAAGTCTTTGACATATGTTTTGGCCTAACATCCACTGCTGACCTCTGGATAATGTAACAACATAGCACAGAATCATGGAACATAGAATATATTTTATTTTAATTTGCTTTTTAAAAAATCTAGTGAGTGAACTCTGTTTTTCATTTAGATATCTTGTTCTCACTTTAACTAGGAAATGTCTTCTTCAAAATTATTGAAGTAGGCAGACTCAGAATTATATAGCTGGAAGAGACCTTATAGCATATAAAATGTGAGAACATAGAATGCTTGAGCTGGAAGGCAGTGTAAAATATAGAAGGCCAGAAATAGAAGAGATCTTAAAGATTATTTAGTCCTTGCAAGTGAAGAAACTGAGATCTGAAGAGAGGAAATGGTTATATTCTTAGTAAAGAGTTAGGACTCCAATCCACACCTCCCAGCCTCGAGCCACTTGCTCTCTACTCCAGTGGCTGCCTATGGTGAAGTCCTCTGGGCATTGGTCTGTGTGATGACTGGAAGGGAAAGAGCAGAGAGAACAGAGCCAGCTTAGAAGGCTACTGTGGATCCCCTTCTGCCTGCCTGGCCATTCCTTCTCAGTTTTCTTTGATGGCTTTTCAGAGTGCCCTGATGAACTCCTTATTCTTACTCCCCCAACTCCACTTCTTCCTTATCGAAATTCCTTTATGTTACCTCCCCCATTAGAATTTAAGTTCCTTGAGATTATGAACTGTCTAGCTTTTGTATTTGTATAAAGTGATTAGAGCAGTGTATAAAAATATAATTCAGTTCATAATTTTTATGTTAATTCACAAATTCATGTATTAAAGTATAAAAAATTTGGAAAAAAATGGAATATTTGTTAATTGACTACTAATTAGATACCATCAATAAATACTAATTGGAATAAATTAAGTGCATTTAAACATAATAAGATAATAGTTTTGCAGATGGAAGGAACTTTGCAATCCTTCTAGTCCAAACCCTTCCTTTGAAAAAAAAAATAGGACAATAAGGCCCAGAAAAATGAGATTATTTTTTTCAAGGTCACAAAAGTAATTAAGTATAGAAAAACCAAGATTTGAATTCAGGTCTTTGATCCAAGCCATTCTCTCTTATTAATCTTCAATCTTAAATGATGGTATGAGTAATCTCCAAAAGAATATTAGATGCTTTCTTGATCCTGTGCCCAGGAAAAAAGAATTTGAAGAAGTCATTTGGCCCAGCTTCCTGCTTTTATATTCTCCCTGGTGTGATTAGCATGTAGCTTTTCTAATGACCTCTTAGTTTCCAAATCTAAATGCCTTTAGTCATCTTAGAAATGAGAATGATAAATATAAATCCATAGCAGGATCTGACCTGCTGTGATCTGATGTACCTTAGTTTCCTCATCTATAAAATGGGGATAAAACACAACCTACCTCCTAGGATTATTATGAAGATAAAATCAGATATTTTAAAAGCACTTGGCAAACTTTAAGGCACAACATAATAATCCCTGTATTATCATTATTGTTGTTGTTTTTCCCAGCTGAGGTAGGCTCAAATTGATGAGCTTGCATCTCAGGGAGTTGTTGCAAATATCTCCCTGTGGAAAGTGTGGTCTGCTAGCATTCCTTTAGATGTGTCCTGTCTGATTCTGAGTGACCATGATTGATTGCCTCGCCCCAAGATGAGGGAATATCTGGGACTCAGGAGCAGGACTGAGCCAGAACTGACCCTTTGTGCTATAAAGGAAAGCCTCAGAACACTTTCTTCTCCTTTTGCTTCTTGCATGTAGTGAGAAGCAGACCAGAGCAGAGTGGGTCCAACCAAGTCCTCCATCATTAGTAAGAGGAAGCGTTTAGCTGTGTGATTTGTCCCCCAGGAAGTGGAGATGATTGCTCTGGGGCAGAAGCACATGGATGTCTATGTGCATCCCCACAACTCTGTGCACAAGTCATTGCTTAGAGCAGTGTCCCCAGGGATGGTGACAGCTGGGGCACTGATAGACTCCATGCAAAAAGCATATAGCAGAAGCTGACATGTGCATTATCCTCCAGCTCAAGAGAGAAGCTCATGGATGATGTTTTTGGAACTTAATCTTCTGGTGATAGGAGGGGATTTTGGATCCATGCATCCAGCTTCCTCTTTAGAAAAGGGAGATTTATGGGGCAGTGCCAGTGGTCCCCTTAGTTTCCAAAGAGCTTAAGTTTGAGAGTTTGGGGATCAGATGATCTGCATTAAAGGTTCTTAACTTGGGGTTCACAAACCTCCACGGGAACTTTGCATAGATTTCAGAATGAGAATATAATTATACCTTCACTGACCTCTGAATTACATTCATCATTTTCATTATGAATGCAGGTAACACATGAAAGCATTATTAGGACTTCACCCCACTGCCCAGCGTTCCCTAGTCTAGAAGAAGGGATTTCCCAGGCAGCATTACTCCCCTGATTCCTGTGGCTGGAAGAGCAGTGAAGGGACATTGTGTCAGAGGGAAACAGGGACCTGGGCCTTGTCATTCCCGAAGCAGAGAAAGGTTGGAGAGTTGGGCTCTGGCTGGAAGGGGTGCTACATACTGAGAAAGTCCACAGTGTGATTGTCTTTTGGGGAAGAGGTGTAGGTTGTGGACTATTTCAATATTGTTGTTCTGCTGATTATAGGCCCCTGTGAAATTTTCACATCTTCTGCATTGTCTGTGGAGAGAAATATGAGCCATTATGTGGAGAGAAATATGAGCTATCCTATGCCCATTATGCATGTATGAAATGGATGGTTGGTAAGAAACTAAATATGCTGTTATTCACATTGAAGAAAATATAGATGTGAAATATTCAAAAATTCTTTTGAAATATATTTTAATTTGTTTCCTTAAAAGTTCTTCAAGTAAATATAAAAAAAAAACTTGAGCTATCATTTCTGAAATTTTTGATTTCCAAATTCTCTAATTTGCTATCCCCTCTTCTCTCTTTTTGAGAAGACACTTTGATTTTTATAGTACATATGAACATGTAAAACATATTTCCATATTAGCCGTGCTGTAAAAGAAAATACCAACAAAATAAAATAATGTTAAAAAGTACATTTCAATCTGCATCAGGAACACGCCATTGCTTTGCCTAGAAATGTATAACACTTTTTCACTTTAGAATTTTCTTGGACCATTGTTTTAATCAGAGTAGTTAAGATTTTCAGTTGATAATCTTTACAATATTCTGTGACTGTGTATAATGTTTTCCTGGTTCTACTCATTTTACTTTGTATAAGTTCATATAGATTTTTTTGAAACTACCCTAATTTATCATTTCTAATGATTCTAATAAAATTTCTAATTTCCCATTACAATGATATGCTACAAATTTTCCAGCCATTCTCCATTACTGCATATTGCAGCCAGTATGTAGAGGCCACCATTTTTACTTGAGTTTGACACCATATATCTAATCCATTCTCCTGTGCAATGAACCCCAATGACCATGTTTAAGGTCTAGGAAACCCCTTCCATTCAACAGTTCCTTAACTGAACCTTATACAGATTAAATTGATAAATTGGGGCTGATAAACAGCACCTTGATTTGCAATTCTTTGTCACCACAAAAAAAAACTGTTATAAACATTTCCTGTACACATAGGTTTCCCCCCTTTTCTTTTAACTCTTTGAGCTATAGACCTAGTAGAAGTATTTATGAGTCAAAGGATATATACAGTTTTATAGCCTTTTGGTTACAGTTCCCAATTATTCTCCAGAATGGTTTTACTAGTTCACAATCCTACCAACAGGGCATTAGTGTCCCAATTTTTCCATGTTCCCATCAGAATTTGTCATTTTTTCTTTTCTCCCAATATTAATCTAAATATGTGTGATGTGGTATATGTATGGATATATGTTTTTGTGCTTATGTGACTCACCGTATAAGTGGGTGTCCCAACTCAGAGAAGCTAGACTAAATGGCTTTGCAGGTTCTTTCTAATTCAAAGATTCTATGATTCACTTCAGATTAATTTATTTTATTTATTGCAGTCCTACTATGTGTATTCCTGTGAATTTAAACCTTGTTTCTATGTTTAATGTGCCATTCAAGTAGAAGACATCTAAATTTCTCCCTATCTCAGTTCTCTTGTCATTATTTTTCTCTATTATATATTGGCATTTATCAGAATGGGTGGGTCTTTTATAGTTTTTTTTTTTTTTTTGCTGAGAACAGAATGATGCCTGTTCCATTGTTTCTGATGTTAATCATTTTAATATCATAAAACAAGTTATCTTACATCTCTCTTTTTCTTCCTCCTTACCACCAAATCACTATGGATTGGCTTAATACACACACACATATACCCACAGATTCTATTAGCTGCTGATAAATTAAAATATAACGATTTCAATTTTATAGGAAAAGATAATATTTATTATCTCACCTGGCCTTCATAATCATCCTGAAAGGCAGACTAGCTAGACAATACCATTTTGAGTCCAGATGCTAGGATGTGTTAAAAGAACTGGTTAGGTGGCGCAGTAGATTAATATTGGGAGCACC
>JAJPUD010001052.1:275765-296335 GCA_023553655.1 Myrmecobius fasciatus
AGAGAGATGAGGCAGGATAAATGCCTTCCAGGGTTTTACAGGAGATTGTGTGGAATTAAATTTGTTCTGCTTTACCTCAAAGGGTAGAGCTTGAAGCAAAATGTGGGAACTGGACAAAGACTGATTTAGGTTTGATATAAGGAAAACATGAGTGCCCAGAAGATGAATGTCTTGCTTTGGAACCTACTGGGTTCATCCGCATGGGGACTCTCCAAGTGAAGGCGGAGGGATCATTAATTGAAGATGTTTAATAAAGGATTTGGGGGTCAATTTTGGATTGGATCAGTGAATTAGGTTTGCTTGTCTTGGGGCCTTGAAGAGGCTCTCCCTTTCTTTTCCAAATATCAACATTTGGTAGCAAATCCTTGAGAACTAAATTATTTTTGTGCTAAGTCTATAGGTACACTAAGACTTAAAGATGCACAAGTGTACAACCTGAAGCCGAGGATATTTGTAGGGATTATTTCAGCAGGTCTTTCATCTCTAATGGAAAGGAAAATGTCTCCTGATAGAACTTGAAGTATTTCCACTTGGAGGGGGGAGTGGGTGATCTCTCAGCAGTCTCTGTCTTAGAGGCTCTGCTGCTAATGATCATTTAAATAACTGGGATGCAAGTCCTTGTAATTTGACACAGCTTGAAATAGCTTATTTATTTGTTTTTTTTTTTATTCTATTCTGTGGAGTTTGGCCCCAATGTCTTAGGGCAGTTTTAAACTCCTGAAGCATAAAAGACTTGGGACACTGCACACAAGGCATCTCTTCCTCCCATGGGCTATTAGGTCACTATTGCCCTGCTTCCAAGATCTTGAGCACTCAGGGTTCAAGGATTAAGGAGTCAAATTTAGCAGTTCTTGCACCAGGATTTGTCAAAGGATGTTCCCATCCATTCAGGTCCAGGATTGTTGCAAGGAAAATTGTCTTTTAGATCAGCCCTGTTTGTGAACTGAAGCTATTATTGTCTGATGGCTCAGTTGGAGCCAAGGGAGATTAGATGGTCATTGAGCCACAGGACAATAGACGGAAACAATAGCACAAAGAATGCATTTCCATAAATAATTTTCCCCTCTGACTCCAGTATACAAATAATAAATCACAAATATGTACAGAAAATTTATTGGCATAATACTTAGCAGGGAATTGCATCTACTTTTAGTAACCAAAAACTGCTAGCGGACTGAGAGTAGTCATTAGTTTGCCTCAGTATTTTAGAAGGACAAATTAGCAGAAAGAAAAAGAAGTCATCAAGAAGACACATCAAGAGAGCTCGAGGAGTGTTCCCCACTGTTTTTTAAAGAGTGGGAAGGAAGAAGAACCTTGCTCTTAACATAGTTTAGCAAAAGAAAAAAGGCATTTATTAATCAGAGATAGAAACAGAGACAGAGACAAAGAAATGAGAGAGAAAGGAGAGAGTGCCATTCATTGAATTATAAAAATGCGGATAATGCAAGTATATGTTCTCAAAAATATTCCCTGCTTGGGAGGTTATTGCGGAGGATATCTTTATCTACTCCTTTAAGTGATTGTCTTAGAAAAGCAGAAATGCCATTGAGAGCTATTCCCGAGCTGATTACTTTAAGAGCATGAAAATTATTCTCTAACTCTCCTTAAGGTGATTAATTTAAACAACTGCAAAAAAGAGAGAAATACAAGAAAGCTACAATGGGCATTATTCAAAGTATTGGATGAGTAGGAAATAGAGAAGGGTATTTCCAAGAATAGATCAGACATGGTTTTGTTCTGGAGGAAAATGGGATAGAATATTTCTTTACTTGTTAAGAAGTAACACAGGGCTTATTTTACTGTTTCCATGGTGGAAAAGTAGTAGGATGGTATGGTTTGTAGAGAGCCTGTCACAGAAAACCTTTGACATATATTGACTTACATGAGTAGACAACTAAGTCTTTAACCCCTGGCCCTCCCAATTTCATTCCCCCCATTAACCCCTCATTTCTCCTTCCCAAATCTTTCCTAATGAATAGTTCACTTGGGTGTTGAAATACATAGATAGGTAGGTAAGTAGGTAGAGATAGAGAGACACGTAGACATACAAATGAAATTTTACATTTAATTCTTTTTATAGCAACTGTTCTTTTCTATAGACTAAGATCTTAATTCCTTTGATCTTATATAGAACAGGTAGATAAGAAAAGGATAAGGATCCTTTTCAGCTCAAACATTTTGAAGACAATGCACTATATTATATGGGAATTTTAAGGATTTTTGGAGGAAAATTTTGATTCCTGATTTAAACCATACAGCTGACTCCAGAACATAAGCACAGTGTATAAGATATAACTCCTCTGTATATACCTTCCAAAATTGTTGTTAGGGAAAAAATGAAATAAACAGAAGATATTGTTTGAAACCTCAAAGGCTACAAAAATTCCCATTATTGTTGTTATTACCTGAAAGTCACTTTGCAAGTTTGGTAATGCAAAAATTATCTCTAATATCCTTTTCTTCTTGGAATTATAAGAAAAATACTAGCTCACATTTATTTAGCACTTAATTATTTATTTACAAAATGCTTTCCTCACAATCTTATGAGGAAAGGAGCACAAATACTATTAATCTAACTTTTCAGATGAGGGAACTAAAGGTATAATGACTTAGGTGAAGTTGCTCAACTAATAACTGGCAGAGATAGGACTTTAAGTCCAATCCTCAAGTTCCTAGTCCACAGATTTTTTTCATTAGACCACACTATTTCATGGATATATGTCAACAGTTTGTAAAAGGACTGAATAATACAAATGCCAAGTTGTCTTTCATTTGCTGTAAACAGAAAAAGAAAAAAAGGGGGAAGACAAACCCATTAGAAGGTGCTAATAAGACAGGTGCATTTTTGAGATGGTTTTGACAAGCTTACTGACAGATTTATACACACATTGTGCGGTATGCAAAAAAAGAGGCAAAAGTTATAATACTACTATGAACTTTTATTCATGCACAAAAATATGAACATTTTAGGAGGAATTTCAAATAATCCAAACTGTCCTTCAAATGATATGAGCCATAAACTAAAGCAATATTGATAATAATAATAATATAATAATAATAATAACAATATTATTCTCATTCAGATAGAAGTGGCTTGCTATCTTATTTTTTATGTTTTATGTTCTGTAGATAAGTAAATTAAAATAACCTTATTTTTTGTAATTAAATAAAAATATTAAGATATAAGCTCATCTTATAGTTAGGTGATACTGTTGATATTATCTGGGCTGAAACACATATTATCTGTGTGATGTATGGCAATTCCTTTACACTATTTGCCCCTTTTGAAAGGTTCGATCTCATGTAAACCTTACACTAAGTATGGACAAGTCTTTCAAAATAAAATAACCTTTTGAAAAAATCATATTCGGCTAGCCTGAAAAAAAATCTTGATTGGGCTCTAGGGATGGTCTACAATTATTAAGCTAGACAGCCAGAACCATTCAAAGGACTGGAAAAAGAATGTATACCCCAGAAAAGCCAAAAATAAAACTGAACTATGAGAGAGAAAGGTGACATCAAAAAGAGTTATGAGATCACCAGCCATCTTGGAGCATAAATAAGACTATATTGTATTTTGAAAAAAGATCCACTGTCTAAAACTTACCCTCTTTGTTCCTAATTATTTATAGGCATTATAATATTATTTGGAGCATCTTCTGGAGTTCAAATGTGATTTCAGATACTTCCTAACTGTGTGACCCTAGACAAGTAATTTAATTCTGTTTGCCTCAGTTTCCTAGATCAGTAAAATGATCTAGAGAAGGAAAGGGCAGACCTTTTCACAGTCTTTGCCACAGAAATCCCAAAAGGAGTCATGAATGGTTAGGTACAACTAAATACAACAAATAATATATGCTGTTTAATTTCATAAAAAAGTTTCTAATAATTTTTTTCTCAACCAGCAGAATTTAGTCATTCAGCTAACCTGTATTAAAGAGCCATGCCAGATACTGTCCTAAGTTAGTAGAAATAAGAAAGGGCAAAAATATGCCTCTGTTTTGGAGGATCTCATTTATGAAGAAATCGACACACAAATAATTATGTAAAAATAAAATGTATACCAGATAAATTGATGAAAATATCAGATTAAGGAAGATGGTGAGAAAGGATTTTTGCAGAAGATGTGATTTAGTTGAAATTTAAAGGTAAATTAGGGGAGCTAGGCGGTAGAGATGACAAAGATGACCATTCCAGGCATGGAGGATTATTAGTGAAAATTCTGAATCAAGAGATGGTTAGATAGAGATTAAAAAAGTAGAATTAGTCAGAGAGACAACCTTTGCCTAAATGTTAAGAATATATCTAACTGGGGCCTTTAAACTATTGTGACTGAACTTTTAATTGTTCATCTGAAATAAAACTCCCCCCCCAAAAAATACAAGATTGAAACATGTGAAGTTTAGTAGTAATGGCCCATAACGTTTAAGCAAATGAAGTAGTAAAAGAGAAGTTAACCTGGATTAATATTAAATTTAGAGGAAATGATCATTTGTTTTCCAGTATACTGGTAAAGTATACTGCTAATAATTCATGTGCAACTGAGAAACAGTTGAGCCAATAATTATGTACCTTATCTTGCTCTGATATGTTCCAGTTTTAAAATGAGATCAGAGTTTTGTTAACTTCCCTTATTGTAATTGTTGGCGACTTTTGGATATGTTAGTGTGCTTTGACCCCAGAATAGTTTATTGATTCAGTTTTCAAGTACTTTTTGGGAATATTTGAATTATAGACTTTGTCATCTATTGGCCCATGAAAGATAGTAAGCTTCTGGCTATCTAGTTCTGTTGCTTTACATTCAATAGGTGTCAAAATTTTGCACTTTACAATGATGTTTCATAGTTTTTACTATTTCCACAAATAATCTGAACTGACCATTAAATCTGGACTCTAAAGGAGAATATTTTTAAAATTTTCTGTTGGTCATAACCCACTCCTGAATTACTAACATGAATGTTTCTGTTTTTACAAACAAATTTACATGACTCAATCTTTTAACTGATTCTTCTTTATTGATATATTATTAACTAAGTTAATGATGATATTTTGATGAAACATCTTTGTATTTCACGCTTGGATATTTTCCATTTCATACTTCCTTTTTAAGTGGCAAACAACTTTTGGTTACATTTTAAAAATCCAGTCAATGAAACATTGGAACTGGTCTTTGATTTTTGCTATTGCTCCATGAAGTGAGTCCTGTTTATTATAAAAGTATTTTTAAGATTTTTTAAGTTATGATATTCTTTGAAGATGTCTACCAGCCTCCTGGCAAGGAAGAATTCCTCTTTCTATAACTGCCTTTGGTCAATGAATCCTGTGTTTTGCTAATATTGAATGAATTTTTGTTATGATGCTTTCCAAATGTGTTATATACCATTTTACATTTATATTTACATTTACATTTTACATTTACATTTATATTTATATGTAAATATATATATTTATTATATTTACATTTATATTTATGAATCTATATTGGGCTCATATTGCATTGATATAATTACATTAATGATGTTCTCATTTTACTTTGATTTTAAAATTTAAAAAATGCTTCTGGTTTCTCTTAAATAACTTTATGCTCTTTGCATCTTATTTTGAGACCAAGGTATTTATAAAAATCCATTGACTTGAACATATGGATTCAAAATCAAAACCTTTAATATATGTCTCCTTTTGCCACATATTACAAATTTTATTAAGTTCAGTTTTATAAAGAATTAATAAGTTCAAATATTTTTATAGCAGAGGAGAAAATGAGATGAAAGAATTGTTTAATGTGATTCTCAACAAAGCCATAAAGCTTGATGTTATCCATGCACAACAAGGGATTATTAAGTTTTGGTTTAATTTTGTCCTAAATTTGGAAGCCGTACTGACTTCTGTTTAGGAAAGGTAATAGTAGATTTAAAGCTAGGCAGAACCATAATGGACCTAAGCTATGTCGATAATTTGTGTCACGTTTTCTATGAATCACTTTAAATATTCATGTTGGTCTGTTTTAAGTAATCAATCAAAATACAATTATTAAGTGCCTACTGTGTGTCAAGCATTGTACTAAGTACTGGGGATATTAAAAATTGCAAAAAAACAAAATTTCCTGCCTTCAAGGAGCTAATGATCCAAAGGGGAAAATTGCATGCAAATAAATAAATGCAAAGCAAGTTATATTCAAGATAAAGTATCCGGATTTCAAATGTTCCAGCATTCTCTCTATATTTGTCATTGGTGTTCAGTTGATCAGTGGTCTCTGACTCTGGGACTCCATTTGGGGTTTTCTTAGCAATGCTACTGGAGTGATTTGCCATTTGCTTCTTCAGCTGATTTTACAGATGAGAAAACCAAGGAAAACACCAACACAAATAGGGTTAAGTGATTTGCCCAGGATTACACAGGTAGTAGGTGTCTGAGATTGGATTTAACCTCAGGTATTCCTGACTCCAGGCCTGGCACTCTATCCATTGCACCAATAACTGCCATCACTGTAATTGGACTTCTTTCAAACCCTCCCACAATATGAACAAGCCATGAGTATGGAACTGTGTCAAAGGCTTTGTGACAAAAAAACAAAACAAAACAAAAAAAACCAAAACTGTAGTATAAATGCTATGCACTTTTAAGTGATTGCTTTAATTAGCCGTTCTTTATAACCCTGAAACTTGGGACATATTTTTACTTTTAAGTTTCTATATTGTTTTGTCATAAGCATTTGTAGACTTTTTTCTTAGTAATGTAAGTGTCATGTATAGTGTACATGTAATTAAACCTAATTAAAAATTTGCTGGCATTCCCATCTTTTGTAAGTAGATAAGTAATGCTTTCTGGTAAGAAAGATGAGGTCAGGTTTGCATTTGAGAGGAAGTTGGAGTAATTCATATGCCATTGTGCAGTAATTGAGCCAGTAATTATGAAACTTATCTAGCCCTGCCATTTTCCAGTTTTGAAAAAGGGCCAGAGTTTCTGTCATTTTCCTTGATATAATTGTTCTGTTATTCATTATATTAATGGTGCACAAGCTTTCTGATCTTCCCCCCCCAAAAAAATTTTTAATTTCATTGTCCTGGGTTTCTTAAAACCATTTAGACAACAATAAATCTACATCCTATTTCTTCAGAGGCTTTCTCTTTCCCAGTGCTCATAATATTCTCAACAAGTAATAATCTAGTCTTCATGAAAAAACTCTTGTAATATAGAGATAAAAATAGTGCCTTTCTCTATAGAGTTTTTGAGAGAATCAACTGAGAGAACATATGATTTGCAAACCTTGAAATATTCTATAAATGCTAACTTTTTTTAGTAGCCTAGAATGAACAGAGATCTACACCTGAACAAGTGTCTCCTCTACAATCACCCTAAAAAATCAGTGAAAATTGCAAGGAGAGAAATTGTTCTTGACTTAAGCAAATCCAAAGTCTTTTAAATAATTAGAACCATTTAGAAATCCATAAGTTGCCAATGGAGGTAGTGGTTTGTACAGTGAGTAGTTTCTAAATTGGAGGTAGCATTCTCCCCTTCACTGGTGGTCCTTGGGCCATGATTTGGTACCTACTCTTAAAGATATTGTCAAAAAGATGCTCTTTCTAATATGGGAAGTCGTTAAGCAGAAGCAAGCATAATGATAATCTTCCCAGGTTCGTGGAGTTTTCTGCTTAAAGAATTCAGTCTTTGCCTGAATTAGCAGCAGTTGAGCTTAAAGAATGAACACACACACATAAGCATAAATGTGTATATGTATATATGAATATATTTGTATATGCATATATAGTTAGGTGGAGAGTGTAAAGTGAGAGGTCCAGAGTCAGCATAATTTGAGTTAAAAACCAGTCTCAGACATTTCCTAGCTGGGTGCCCTGGCCAAATTTAATCGTATTTGCCTCAATTTTCTCAACTGTAAAATGAACTGGAGAAGGAAGTGCACACTCTTCCATTGTCTTTGCTCATGAAGAGTTGTACATGACTGAGATGGCTAAGCAACAGGAATAAATTAATATATATATATATATATATATACATACATATATGTCTATATGTAATACTTATACATACATGTATATACCATGCATATTTTATACATATACTATGCATATTTTATATATGCACACATCACATATGTTTCATATATCTTACATAAACATATATTTATATAGATATCTATTCATATACATAATTTTCATTTGTATATATGTATATTTACATTTCTATGTAGTTTATCTTCCTTTTTCCAATTTTCCTTCTATATGGTCCTTCATGAATTCCCTAAGTGCCTACCATCAGAATGAAGGAAGCCAGTGCAATTCACAATACGTCAGCCCTTTGCTCTACTTTAAATTTAGTGATGAGCAAAGTAGCTAAGATTGACTTCCATGGATTATGAAATCTATATGCCATGTGCACTAGTGAGCCTTTCCAAGAAGCAGACTCCTGCTTACCAGGGTACTGTGTGTCTGTGGCAGCTTAAACAGATTTTAGTCTCTCAGTTTGGTCGTTCTTGGCATGATAGATCAGGAACCTGGCACCAAAATGAAAGGGAATTTCATCTAGATAATTCATTCAGTGCAGATTTCAATAGCAAATGTAATTCTGTTGCCTCCTGTATTTTTCCTTTCTTTGTCCTATTTTTTGTCTCACAAGTTGCTGATGCATCTTCAGTCAGGCTGTCGTGGACATTAATGGGAAATGGTGGGATACAGATGTCTTATTTTGCAAACTGCTATTAACTTGCAACACAATACATGCACACAGAGTCACACTAAGCACAAGACAGAGAAAACTGATTACTTATGCAGCCTCTAGTATAGATTTAACAATTATGGGCATAATATTTCCTAGAGCTCTGTCCTGTAGGCTGGGCTAGTTTTTCTTAAAGCTTTGCCCTGAGAAGATTGAATTTCTTCTTTTCCTTAAAATATATCAAAATTGTCATTGATACTTCATTGGATCAGGGAACTAAGACTCCTAGGCTGGTGAAGTGACTTCCTGCTTACTTGAGTACAAAATTCCAGCTCTCTTTTTGAAATATCTGCCTATGAACTATGACCAATAGTCAATCAGTCAACTAGCATTTATTAAATGGCTAGTAGAAAGCTGTAATTCAACAGAATCAATGGATTGTACCAATTGTGTTTATTTGTTGGCTATTCTTCCCCAGTTACAGTTTAGTTAAGTCTTCTTTTTTCCATTTTGTTTCATTATCAAACATGAGATTCTAGATCAGACTGGTCAGCTCTTGCCTACAACAAAATGTCGACAGATTCTTTTGGGATGGGGAAGAGAAAAAAATAAAAGTTTGAATATTAGATGATAAAGAATATAGTTAGGTGAATTTGGATGTAGCTGATCAGATGCTGGAAAAAGGGGACTATAAAATATGCAAAAAAGGAATTCCTTCTCTACAGAGATAGAGCCAGTCTATCAGAACCAGCTAGATCCAGTCCATATGACTGGGAACAGAACAGAGAGGGGTAAGTGGTCTAGTCCTTATGGACTCAGGTAAGAAGCGTCTTAATACTAGATACATAAACCCAAACAAGACATTAAATAATCTTGAATTACAATGAGCAATGTTCATTCCACTGAGCTTGTATTCTAGTAGGTGGCTGAAGATATGTGTATAAATGTGGACAATACAAGGAAGAATGTGATACATTCCAAAAAAAGCTCTATGCAGAAAAGAGCCACATGGATTCCAGTGACAGAGAAATAAATTGCATTTGGGGAATCAGGAAAATCAACAACAACAACAACAACTTCAACTCCCATGCTCCTCTAAAACTCAAATCATCCAAATTTTCAAAACTGATAATACAGAACTCATAGGCAACAAGATATAATGGAAAATGATCTGTTCCAGACTTTGGAAAACCAGGGTTTTAGTCCCAGGACAACTACTTTCTCTGTGGCTTCCATTTCCTCCTCTGTAAAATAAAAGGAATGATCCAGATAATCCACAAGGTGTCTTTTGTCTCTACCATTCTTAGCGGAGTTTAAAATTTCCCCCAGCATGGCAAAACTATCCAATAGTTAGAACAAGAACTCGGTGAAAGCTGACCACAAAGGCACTTGACTAACAGATTGATGTTGACTTTGAGAAACTTGTTACATGGTGGGTTCTCTGGTGGGAAGCCAAGAAGAAATTTTCCTTCTTTCTGATCTAACTTTTACACCTTTGTCCTTGACTGGCAGACTAATTTGTGTGATCATATCACTGTGTAACCAATCTAGTGTCCTTCACTTCAGGCAAAAGTTATTCTTAAATCATTCTGACTCATTTCATTATGGAGAAGTTTCATGGGATATTCAATAATCAGTTGACATCCATTCAGTTATTCCCTTACTTCATTCAATAAATATTCATTCATTTTTGTCATGTCAGAGTATGAACTGAGTGGAATTTTCTTGGCAAATTTATTGGAGTGCTTTGCCATTCCCTTCTCCAGGACCCCCATTTTAGAGATGAGGAAATGGAGGCTTGGTCATTGTCCTTGAAGATCTTACTGTCCGAGAGGCAAAGAGGGGAAATAAGGAAATGGATAAGTATTAATCAAATTTAATATGAAAAGCACATCAGAGAGACATAAGAGAATGCTATTAAGTTAGAGGCAGGAGATCATTTGGTGTCCGAGGGAAGGTTTTACAAAGCAGGTGATATTTGAGTTAGACCTTGGCAAATGGGTAGCATCATTGGGTAGAGATGGTGACAGTAAGTTGTTCAGGAAGACACAAAATGGACAAAAGTCTATGGGAGAAAAAAATGAAACAAAACAAAGCAAAGCAAAATGAAGGGGCAAATGGATGGCATAAAAGCCCTGGCCCTGGAGTCAGAAGGACCTGAGTTCAAAACCAGCCTCAGACACTAACTAGCTGTGTGACACTGGAAAAGTCATTTAATCGCAATTACTTCAAAAAAGTCTATAAAACAACTGATAGGGTTTGTGCAGAAGAGGTTTAGCGATTGGAAACTTTTATTGCCCTTAGCTATCACAGATTACTGCTTTCAAATGTTTTCTGGTTTAAATGATTTCTGAGGTGTTAATTTTTGGCCTCCTCATTGTAGTGACAGCTCACACTGATTATATATTCTCAGTAAATAGCAATGATCAAGAGCAACATTTTTGCCCTTTTATATTTCTCATTTTTCTGCATCAGCATGTCATTTGCAAAAAATCAATTTGTGCTTTTTGTAATTGTATTCAGGTCTTTGCATCTTTACTTTTTTCCCCCTAATTTGATGTTTTCTTTTGACTTTGGTCTCTAACTTTATTGGTGAGCACACAAGTCTTGATTTTAATATGATTCATATTAGTAACTAGTAACTAATCATATCCTGTCTAAAAGAGAATCAATTTTATTTTGTGCAATGTTATTTGACACTTGACATGTATGATGTCTCCTATCTCTCTTCAGTTTTCTTTTTCTTGAATTGCGTTCCTTTGATTCAATGATTTTAATCAATAAGCTTCCACCTTACTCTTCTGTGCTAAACTCCATTCTATTCTACAAACATTTATAACACATCTAATATTTGCAAACCACTTTGTTAAGTTCTGAGTATACAAAAACAAAAGGGAAACTCTTTCCAAACTCAAGGAAATTCTATTTAGAGCCAAAATATTGAAGATAGTTAAGTATGTAGAGGGACTGACAATAAGGGAGCAGAGGCATCTGAAACAGTTTCTGATAGGAGTTAATGCTGGACCTGAGACTTGAAGCACTATAGGGATTTAAAAGATTGAGATTAGTAAGTAGAGCATTCCTGGAATAGGGATAACCCTTGTAAAGACACTAAAAAAGAATATTGAGTTCAGGAAAGAACAAGAAGGCTACCAAAAATGTAAAGGGGAGTAATGTTCAATAAATCTGAAAAGGTATGCTTGAGTCAGATTATGAAGGATTTTAAATGCCAGGCTGAAGAGTTTATGTTTTATCCCACAGGCAATATGAATTCACTGTAGATTTTTGCGAAGTGGACTGACATGTTGAGAACTGTACTTTAGGAAGATTGATTTTGTGGCTTTGTGGAGGATGGAGAAGATAGAGGCTGGAAGCAGGGAGACCAATTAAGATACCAAAGGGAAAGACTAGGTGGGAAGGGATAAAGGCTTGAACTATAGGGTTGTGACCATGTGAGCAAAGAAAAGAGAGAGATTCATTGGAGGGGTATAGTTATAAAGTGTTTGGGGGGCAAGGTTACAGGCTAATTGTCTGATAGAATGGAAGAATCAAATGAGAGATTTTTAGTTTGCTTTTGTAAATGCTTAGCACAGTGTCCAGCACATGATAGGTGCTTGGTAAATATTTTTGACTGATTGAGTGGGGCTGGGACATCTTGTAAGCAGCAGGGAAGGAGAGAAGATAAGAGAAAGGAAATTATTAAAAGGAAGGAGTACTGCAGGATGTGGGATCCAGCATCCAGGGCAGAGGGTTTGCTTCTTTGTTTGGAGGATCCTCAGTGCTTGGCTCAGTGTGTGGCAATTGATAATTGCTTAAATATGTATTTACTGTCAGAATAACTTGGTTGTTTAATATTGACAAAGACAAGGGATTCCTCTTTTTTGTTTTTGTTTGTTTGTTTGTTTTAACAAAGATTGGATTAAAGGAAGAGAGAAAAAAGAGGAAGGGAATAAGCACCTATATAGCATCTACCAGTCACTGTGTCAAGGTAAGTGATAATATTATGTCCATTTTATAATTGAAGAAACTGAGGGAAACTAGGTTAAATGAATTGCCCAGTCACAAAGTGGAAGTATCTGAAGCTGGATTTGCATTCAGATCTTC
The DNA here is from genome assembly GCA_023553655.1 of Myrmecobius fasciatus. NCBI lineage: Eukaryota > Metazoa > Chordata > Mammalia > Dasyuromorphia > Myrmecobiidae > Myrmecobius > Myrmecobius fasciatus. The sequence continues at coordinate 288,543 of JAJPUD010001052.1, forward strand.
CTGCCTCAGGTCTTATCACTCTTATCTATTCCATCCATCATTGCTTGAAGACATAATGAAATAGAGATGCTTTGAGGTATGGAAAGTAGGAAAACAGGAAGTTCATGATTTATGGCCTCTATTTCCTCAGCAAGGAATAAATCAAGCCTTTATTTGTGGGAAAGGGGGAAATCTGGTAGAGAAGGTGAGGAAATGAAAGGAGGTTTAGGATAGCTGCTGTGAGAAATGCCATAGAGATTCTGTATTGCTGAAGAATACAATGATTACCTTGCAGGAATGAAGGAGCAGATGAGATGAGATAAAGTACATTTGTCATGGCAAAAATCGGAAAAGTTGGGTGACTCTCCCTCCCCACCCCAGGGAGTTTATTAGCAAATGAGTCCAAACAGGGAAAATAATATGAGGATAAGTAGGATTTAGGTTGGGTAAGATATTATAAGTAAGAGGACAAAGTATCAGGGATTCAAAGGTTGCTTAGGTGAATTAGTTAGCTTTAATCTCAGTACTGAAAAGGAAGGAAATTTAGGCCATAATGGGGATAATGAACTGGTAGGGAGAGTAGGAAGGGACAAATGCCTGGAGGACTTAAAGTACTAAGGTAGAAGGAAAGTTGAAAAGATAAAGAAGGATCAGAAAGAATTTCAGATTTTGAATTATAAAAATACAATACTTTTGGATAATGCTGTGCCACAGTTCCATGTCTCAGTTTCCCTCAATTGCTCTGTTTCAGTTTTCCTTAATTGTTCTGCCTCAATAGCAAGCCCCCCACTTCTGACCATCAGGAATAATTGGGCTAGCATTCCAAAGGAGTCATAAAACCTCCAGATGGTCCATCTCCACATACCCCTTATCTTTTGACTTCAGACTCAGTGGCTCCCAGCTTCTTCCCAAATTTATCACAATTTATGATCACTTCATCCATACCCTCAACCTGTCAAAACTGAATTACTAGTCCTTTCCTGGAACTCCACTCCCCCCCCCCCCCCCAGTACCCAACCCCTCCTTCTGCCTCTAGAGCTCTTTGTTCCCCTGAGCACTGGTAGTCCTATAAGAATCCTGTGACCAAACTTACTAATTGCTGGACCTGCCTGAGATCCAGTCGGCTGGCCAGTGTTTGCCAGTCTAAACTCTCAATGGACTGTGTGCTTTGAGACAAGAGTCCCAGCAGTCTCGATCCATAGCTATGGATTCTAAACTCTCAATTAACATCAATAAAATATTACTTAATCTCCAATGTGTGATACTGCCTCAGTTTCTCCTGGAGCATTACAGTATAAGCTGTGATACCCTCAAAAATATAAGCATTTGGACCAATCTGATACAGTGGCTTGGTAATTTGGGCTTTGTGTAAGAATTAGGTTAGCCATTCAATGATGAAATAATTTGCTTTGTTTTAATTAATTAATTAAATGTTGACATTAATTAAAAAATTAGTTCCAAATTAATTCCTACACTCCAACCTCTCCTCCACCCAATAAGAAGGCAAGCAATCTATCAGTCAACCATATTAAGTCATGCAAAAACATGTTTCTATATCAGCCATGTTGGAAAAAAAGCATGAAAAATAAAATGAAATAAATATAATGTAATCTTCATGGAGAGTTCATTGGTTTTCTCTCTTGAGCTGGATAGCATTTTTTAACGTGTCCTTTTGAATTGTCTTGGATTCTTGTACTGATTAGAGTAGCTAAGTTTTCCACAATTGATCATCATTTCAGTATTGCTACTACTCTGTACAATATTCTCCTGGTTCTATTCATTTCACTTTGCATCATTCTGAAATCATCCCACTTATCATGTTATTTCTTATAGCACAATATCCATTACAAGCATATATTTCAACTTGTTCAGACATTCTCCAGTTGGAGGGCATTCCCTCAGTTTCTAAATTCTTTGCCCCAACAGATAGAGCTGCCATAAATATTTTTCTACATATAAATCCTTTTCCATTTTCTTTGATCTCTTTGGAATACAGATTTAGTACTGGTATTTCTGGCTTAAAGGTATAAGGAAGTTTTATAGTATTTTGGATAGAGTTCAAATTGTTCCTCAAAATGGTTAGATCAGTGCATTGCTCCACCAATAGTGCCTTAATGTACCAATTTTTCCATATACCTTCAAGTGTTTATCATTTTTTTCTGTGATATATACCAAATAATTGACCTTTGAGCATAAATTCAGTTCTCAAAATAAAAGATTCTTAATTTAAGAGGTTTTATGGGGTAGGAACATGACAAAAGAAATTGATAACAGGATCAAAGAGTCATAACTACAGCTAGAGAGGTCCTTAGAGGCCTTCTAATATAGCCCCTAAAGAATTTGAGGCCCAGAGAAGCAAAATGATTTCTTGATGGGATGGTTAGTTATATTTAGATCTTCCTTTTCCTCTCCCTCTCCCTTTTCCTCTTCTCCCTCTTTCCCTCCTCCCTTCTTCTTTTTCTTTCTTTCTTCTTTCTTCTTCTTCTTCTTCTTCTTCTTCTTCTTCTTCTTCTTCTTCTTCTCTCTCTTTCTGTCTCTCTCTGTGTGTCTCTCTCTTCCTCTCTGTCTCTCTTTCTCTCTAATAAATGTCATGAGATTTGAATCAAGACTCTTGGATTCTACATAGTGATCTTTCCACTATGTTATACATTGGGACCTCAGTCATCAAAGACGAGGATTTAAATAGACTTATCTTTGGAGGGAGAGAATCCATCAATTGCAGAAGAAAGAAAGAGGCATGATCATAAGACTCCCTATGGTCATATAAGAGGTTCCTTCCAGATCATGACAGTTTATGCCAAGCTCTCACCATTCCTCCCAGGTTGGTTCAGATACACTTGGTTGTCCTGCATAGTAAAGCAAGCCACTGATACAGAAAAAGGAAACATCTTAGATGGATATCACCAGGATCTGGATAAGAAACCAGTGAGTTATTGTGGGCTGAACTTAAAATTGGGTTATGAACCAGAGTCTAATTAAAATTATTTTAATAATTGAAGTTTAAAAGCATGCAACAGAATAATAAAAAAGGATATAAAGTACAATAATCTTTAGTCACAGATTAAGGAAATGAAAGAAGTGATCTGTAGGTAGTAGAAGCAGAAAAAGGTTTCTGGCAACCTACTAGTTCTACCACCAATAGTTGAGTTAGGAGAAACTGGGACAACCAGTGGGAGTAGGTGTGGCTAAAATATTTTTTATACCTCATGAGATTATATAAACTCTTACTCATGACTAAACCTCCATAGAATAGAAACAAGATTATTTTGATATTAGCAGGAAACTGGAGAGTCAATTGTTAAATTTTCAGCATAAGCATTTAAACCTTGGAAACTGACAAATACTACAAATGAGTGTTTGATTTATTGTTTTGTTGATTGTCTAGAGTAGACTGAATAAAATGAGGAGAGAATACTAATAATACAAATTACATTAAAATGTGTCATGGGTAAGTCACACACACACACACACACACACACACACACACACACACCATTCTCTAACTCCCTGCAATGCACATCAAGGCTTGGTTGTTGAATATTTGCTTGCATGAGTTTTGTTGGAAGAGAGTTTGAAAGTAAAGGTGAAGACTAAGGGTTATACTTAATCCTCCTCTTAGTTGGATGTGTTAGAAAGTATGAAAAAAGATATACACATTACTAGAGAGAATGGCTGGGGATTCAGGGAGTCAGGTTTCTAAGAGTGCAGGAAGATGGGAAAATTGTAAGAGGAAGCAGTTTAACATGAAAGGTTATGTGCTTATTGTTTTAACAGGAGAATGGGGCTTCTAGAAGTCAGAATGGTGGGGGAGCTCAAAGTCATTGAGACTTGTGGAGGACAAATTTAAAGGGGAATAGGAAAAAAGAGGGAAAAATATTACCATGGGAAGGAAGTAGTCTCTCAGTAGCCTGTAAGACTGAATTCCAAGGAGAACGAAGGAAATCAGAATTTACTGAGTATTGGATGGGGAAGTAAGTACTGACAGTCATAAGGACTGTCTCCATTAAGAATTTTGAAATAATGGAAAATGACAGAAGTTTGTTCTTTCTCAGGTAACCATGGCAGAAGGAAAAGTAGATGGGCATTAGGATCAGTAAATACATGGTTCACAGGTACCCAAGAAGACTATAGTGCAGTCACATTCAGAAGTGGATTTGTTTTTTTTTTTTCTTTTTTGTTTGGGCTTTTGTTTTGTTTTGTTTTGTTTTGTTTTGTTTTGTTTTCTCATCCCAATATGGCACAGGATAATTTAGAGCTAGAAGAGAATCATATGGGATCTCTAATTGACTTCTTATCAGGTCTCATATGCTTCAGATCCAGACTTTGAAAATAAAGCAGCCTTGTGCTTAAGGCTCTGATCATGAGAGGAATTCTTTGTTGTCCTAGTGCTCAATGGTTTGAAAGAGTTAAGGCTGTTATCGATTTTTTTTTCAATATTAGGGAAGAAAAAGTAGTGTCCCCATAGATGGCAACTGGTTTAGGAACCAACTCCTTTTGTTTTCTTCTTCCAGGAGAACCAGGAGCCATTCAGCTCAAACTTTTCATCTTGTAGTTTCTTTTACTAAAACAAATTCAGAATTTATATGGTTTAGACTTTTAGATAATATAACAATTATTGGTCATTGGGCAAAGATTTTGTTTTTGTAATTCATGCTTCCAGAAAAGGCTGCAACATGTTTTTCATGAACTGTCCTAACTGATGAAGAGAATGCAGAGGCAATCTTATATGATGACTATGTGAGGGGCAGAGTTAGTGCAAAAATTTTGTTTCATTTTGTTTTACAAGAGAAACTATGTCTGGTTCCAAACTCTAATGAGGACTGCTAACATAAAACTTAAAGTTCCAAAACGTGTAATGTTTTAAAGTTTTTAAATAGTGATTTTTAGCACCATTATCCCTTTACTACTCTTACTAAAGATGTTGAAGAAGATGCTTTTCTTCTTTGGCTCATGGATTGTCATGACCTTAGAACTAATCATTATTAAAGGACTTATTTCTTATGAGCCTTTTCATCAACAGTTAAGAGTCAGTTTGTTGCTAGAATCATTCTCAAACCCTTTCCAATATGGTGGAGCATGCTTAAGTTTGTTTTCTTCAGTCGTCGCCTTCAAAGAACTGAAGGTCATACCATCATATAATTTGGCATCAGAGTACAACTGAGTAAGTTTGTCAATGAAAAAACATTTATTAAACACTTTTTATATGTAAAAATAATTCGTTTACATAGTTCTTTCAGTTATTTAATAAGTTTTTATAAAAGACCAAGTTTTTTCTCCCACTGCATCCAACACTATCTCCAGTTGTTTTGATCTATATTTGGCCAATGGAGCCAGATGATTCTGGAGGAGAAAGTGAAGCTGGTGACTTTGAACATACTCCCTCCCTCCCTCAAATCCTATTCATTTGCATGTCATAACATCACTTTCCTGATGTTATATTTGTCTTTGAGAATGAAGGACAAGGAACAACATCATCGATTTTTTAAGTACCTACTGTGTGCCAGGTATTGTCATAAATGCTAAGAATACAAAGAAAGGTAAATGATGTTCTTGATTTCAAGAATCTCATAGTATATAATATGAAACAACTATGTACTAATATGACATATATGGCATAAATTAGAGAAAACCAATAGTGGAAAGGCATTAGCATTAAGACAAATCAGGAAAGGCTTCTTACAGAAGATGAGATCTTAGGTGGTACTTTAAGATTTACAAACTAATTTTCTCATAACAAACCTGAGAAGTCACCCTAAGTATTTATACTTCCATTTTGGAGATAGGGAGACTGAGGCTTAGAGATTATGCAATTTGTCAAAGGGTGAAGAATTAGCAAATATCAGAATTGAAATTTGATCCGAAATTGTTCTTGATTCTATGCTAATTCTCCTATATTAATCTCTCTCTCATTTTAACATTAGCCAAAAAACAGTTAAACATTCTTTGAAAAATAGAATTTATTAAGACACTCACTTGGGCTGTGTAATGCATCTTCATTTCTATAACAATAATTGGTATTTATTAATTGACTGCTTTAATGTTTACCAATTATGACAATGCTGTGGGTTAGGTGCTACAATGCAATTAGCCCCATTTTACAGAAAAGGAAACTAATGATCAATAAGGTTAAGTCACTTGTTTATAATCCATAGCAGGGAAGAAGTGACACTGGAACTCAAGTGCTTGCTCCAGGTCTCTAATACCATGTGATATTGCATCTTTTGATTCACTTTAGAGAGTGGTCAAATGGACATTTAATTTTAGAATTAGCATTAGGAATCTTCTAGTTCAGCCCCTCGCATTACGGGTGAAGCTCCAACTGTCCAGAAAGATGCAATAACTACCTTAGGGACACTCAAACCACTAATGGCAGGGCTAAAATTAGAGTCTAATCTAGTCTCCTGACTCTTGGTCCGGGCCCCTTTTCACCATACCCGGGCTGCCTTCTTCAATAGTTGTGGCCTGCTTGATTTTGGTCTGAAGTTTGTGAAGGGCAGATGACTAATCACCAGTGCTAGCCAATTTCCTCTGTCTCCTGCTCTGCCACTTTCAAGTGCTCCTCTCCCCAGCCTTCTGTCAGGTAGGATTTTATTTCAGTTGTTTGCCATTTAAAATGTTTTTGTCTTGCATTCATCATATAAAGGCAGGGGGAACCTGCTCTTCGTTCCTCATGCTTCATGAATTCTGTTTCTATTTTTGCATCATGAGTCATTTCACCTTGGTGAGAATCACTAATCCACCTCAGGGTCAGGTAGGCTGGTCTCAGCAGAACTCATACATCTTGAAATGACAGTAAAAATTTCCTCCCTTCTCCTCCAGCCCCACTGGCACTCTCATTTCTCCCTATTTCTTTTTCTAACAGGAGTGAGGATAATGATGGAATGATTTCCAAAATTGCTTTTAGTGTTTGGCCCTGTATGAATGAGTATGTGCAATATGGTTTGCATATATTTCAATAAGGCCTTTAGTTGGATAAGTTTGAAGCAGGAGTCTTTCCCCCATTCTCTCTCTCTCTCCCTCTTTTCTCTGTTTTTTTTTCTCTCTCTGTCTGTCTCTTCCTTTCTTTTTGTAATCTTAAACCTAACTCAAAACTCATATGTGAAATCTGTGCTTCTGTAGCTTCATCAGTCTCTATTTCTAGAAAGTATATTTAGATAGAAGTAGAATCTGTTCTGTAACACCCACTAGCCCCTAGTAATCTTCAAAGACCAAAAAGATAGCATAAAAATATAGCACCTTCCCCAAAAGATCTGAACTACGTAGCCTGGACAACTGTGGCCCTCAAAGTTCAAGGATGGGGTTAACGAAGTATACAACTTTGGGAAAGAAAGACCAAATCATTGGACATAAAAGTGAAGCTCAGAGGTTTTGCAGGATTATGGGACAAAAAGTATCCTTATATGGTAACACAGGTTCAGCATCAGTGCTCTTTCTTTTGTATTATGTTGAATCTTAAAGTCCCCATAATTTCAAGCCTCTCCAGTTACCCTTGCCCAGCAAGCTGATGGGAATTGAGATAATAGTTATCCAGGATGGAATAGCTAGTGATGAGTTAGGTTCACATAATTTTTCATCTAACTCCTTGTGTTTGGTGCAGGATAGAATTCCTTATTCTGCCTGAAAGCTTTCTTTAGATTAGTCCAGGCCCTCAGGAGAGTAATTTGAAACTGTCCCAAAAATCATTAAACATACTCTATAACTTAGTCATACCACCATGACCACCATTACTATTACTGTTACTTTTACCATTACTGCTATTACTGCTATTACTACTACTACTACTACTACTACTACTACTACTACTACTACTACTA
>JAJPUD010001052.1:296345-339169 GCA_023553655.1 Myrmecobius fasciatus
TACTACTACTACTACTACTACTACTACTACTACTACTACTACTACTACTACTATTACTGCTATTACTGCTGCTGCTACTATTATTCCTCCTCCTCCTCCTCCTCCTCCTCCTCCTCCTCCTTCTCCTCTTCCTACTACTACTACTACTACTACTACTACTACTACTACTACTACTACTACTACTATTACTACTATACCTAGAGCCCAGAAAAATCAAAGAAAGAAAAAAGAAGCCCATTTGTACAAGACTGCTTAAAACAACTTTATGGATGGCTAAGTTGAGCAATGGATAGAGCACAGGAAGACCCATCTTTGTGAGTACAAATCCACTCATTTACTAGCTGTATGACATGAAGAAGTCACTTAAACCTGATTGAGGCTGTTTGCCTCAATCCTTCATCTTAATAACAATTGAGCCAGAGAAGGAAATGGCAAGCCACTCAGTATTCTTGCCAAGAAAACCCCAAATAGCCTCAGGAAGACACAACTGAAATGACTGAACACCAATAAAAGCAAGTATAAGATGTTGGAGAGAATGAAACTACACACTGTTGAGGACATCTTTTTTTTTGCTTGTTTTATTTTTGTTTTGTTGGACTAGATCATTATTCTCATAATTAGGATATTAGCTCTGTAGTAGATGAAGTAGGGGTCCTTATATCATATGATTTACAGATATTAATGAGGTGGAATTTAATGAGAATCTGATTCTTTTCCTTAACTTTATTGGTATGGAGATAGCCTTACAGTGAGAAATCTGTGTTACTTTGATGACAGAAGCTTGTGTGAGGTTAATGTGTCTAGAGAACTATGTGGCTGAAAGAGCATAAATCCCTTTCTGAGGGGTAAACATTGATGGGCTTGGCTCTGGAAAGGAAGGTTTGTATTTGGTTCTGGAAAATGGAAAGAAAAGGAATGTCTACATTGATTTGGCCATATTGGTTGAGAGAGAAGCAAATGATGAATAGTACCCTAGACTAAATTAAATTTGTTTCTATAAGAGTAAGCTTTCCTCTTTTTCTACTTTAAAAGAACTACTATCAGTAATGAAGAGGTACCTTAAGAAAAAGGGATCCAAATGCATCACACATAACAGCATCTAGTCTAGTGTTCTGAATTTGCAAATGATGAAATTGGGGGTAGGAGAAAATAAGTGGCTTGTCCTAAAATAACACAGGTAATTATATGATAGAGCTAGATCCATATCCAGTTTCTCTGCCATCAGTTACTATCCCTTTCCAGTAATGAGCTGCCTAATCTGCTTATCAAAAATATCCCTGATGAGCCTGCAATGGTATCTAGAGGGAGACAGGTATAGTGGATAGAGTGGACATGGAGATAGGAAGATCTGAGTTCAAATCAAATTTGAGACACTAGTTCTATGACCATTTACCTTTTGTCTTACTTCACTTACTTCAAGGGTAAAGTAGAGATAGTAATAATACCCACATTTTAGGGTTGTTGTGGAGCTCAAATGAACTTGTTAAATTCATTTCATTCATTTAAAATTCATTCAAAATGAATTTTAAGTGCTTTGTAAAATTCAAAGTTCTATGTAAATATTAGGGATTATTATTATTATTATTATTGCTATTATTATTGAGTGCTACTTGAATCAAGTTTAATTGCCTCCAAAAAAATTGAATGAAATAACAAATGGATACATCACCAGAGTAATAATTTTATCAGGACCCAGCTAAATCAGGGTGATAGCAGTGATTAGAGAACATCTAACCATAGATTCCTTTGAAAGTATGAAAACAAAATGACTCAAGACTTAGAATGGGTCAGAGAGCTGTTTCTGATGCTTATTACTGTTATTACCTTGAGCATGTCACTTAGCTGCTTTCAGTTTTTTCTTCACCTGTCAAGTGATGGGTAAGTTATTGATGCACTTTCCCAATCCCCCACTCTGATCTCCCAGGTTCTCTGTGATCATCAAATCATACAAAGTGTTTGTAATGTTTCTTGGTAACCTCTGAAAACTGCATGGGGAGTTTAATATTATTTTGTAACCCAGATAAACATACACAGAAACAGTGTTTTATTGGAATAGATTAAGATGGGGAAAATAATGACATTACACAAAGAGTTCATATCTAGGTAAGCCATTGTAGGAGGTATGATGGCAAGGATAATGACAGAGGGGCATTATATAGAAGAATTGATCTTATCTAACATGAAATAGAAAATAATTTTTATGAATATTTCATACCCATTTAGCTAAAGATTAGCCCTTTTCACAAATGAACGGAAATGCTGCTTTCCACCAAGAAGACTTGGATCCAGCTCATTAGCTGGATCTCCTTTCATGGAAATTTAATTCTCAAAAATATATGATAAAGCTGGGAAGGGCTGGATACAGAGCCTTTTGCTCTTGACTATAGCTTCAGTTCATGGGGCCTCCTTATCTCATCACACCCGAGGTCTGAGATAATAAAGCACTCAGAGACAATAATTACTGGGTCAGTGCCTACTACTATCTCTGCCAGGGCAAAGTCCCAGACAGTTGCGGAGAATGAGACTCCATTCCATTAGAAGATTGCTCAGGATGACCTCTGAGGGGCCTGTCACCTCCGGAATTCTACAATGCTATGATTTCTAGTATTGAGGATGATAAAGTTGCATAATGTGAGACCCTTTTACTGTGATGCAAGTCACTATAATGGAACCAGAGAGCAACACACTGACTGCAATCATCTCCATTTCTTTCTTAATATTGCCAGGATAAGAGCAACCTCCCAGAGGCAAGAGTGATGGATCAGGTGGCACAGGAAAGCTCCCAGGACTTGGAGGCAAAAGACAAGACTTCTAAGCCGATGAATCCAAGTTCAGGTGTTGGCTGGGGCACTTACCAGCTTACCAGCTGTCACATCACATCTGGTGTTTTTTTTTTCTGAATGACATAATTGGGAATTTGTTTTTACTTACAATGCAGCATTATCTTTTACTTTGAGGGATGTAGCCCACTATGGAAGAGCCAAAATACTGTCATAGGTATATGCAGTTATTTAGGGTAAGAATTAGCTCACATTTTGAGACCCACTGATCAAGAGGAGAGTGTCCTAGGATGGTGAAGGGATTAAAAACTCTATGACATAAAATCTGGTTGGGTGTGTTTATGCGTTTCCACATATCCACATATATGTATATGTATATACACACCTTCATACATATGCACATATATACATGTCTAGGTATCTAGAGTGTAATCTAAAGTCTTTTACATAAAACTTTTCTGAAAGTATCCTAGGGCATAATTGTTTTAATAAATGTGAAGTACTACCAGGTAAAAGAAAAAATTCTTAATTTTTTCCACTAGAAACTGGAAAGTAGAATTAGATTCAATGGAACTACTTTTTTTTTTCTCTTAAATTTTATTTTTAGGATTAAACACACTGACTGTGACATAGTAAATGCTTAACAAAAGTTTTTTTCTGTCTATCTATATATCTATCCATTTATTTATTTACCTAGGATGTTCAATCATGTAGTGCTTTGCAGAGGGAATTCATGCTTCAAATAGATTGCATGACCTGGGAGACACTGGCAAAAGACAACTCAGTATGACTTGCCCACATCAAAGAAGGAGCTGCTCTCTATTATCAAAACAGAATTCACAGACTCAAAAATGTGAGATATGCATATTTGGAGACATCTCCACTTCAAATATTCCTGTGATCTATTCATGCCTGACCTGTGATAGAGCCTTCTGAACTCATATTGGTCTGATCAGACACAGTAGGACACACTATACCTTAACTCCAATGTAGTAATGTCATTTTGTTCCTCTTCAGGAAGGAGGGACAACCACCAACATTTATCTGTTTATCTGTCTTGTCTATCTGTGTATCTATCCATCTATCTGTCATCAATGATATCATAGGATCAAATCCAATAATAATAACAATAATAATCATAATAATAATACTTGTGCTACTTAACTTTATGAGAAAAAAAGCACATCAAGAGTTTTAAAGCATTAAAACAAGAGACTGAGAGAGAAACAATGATGAAGGCAGCAGCAGAAGTGCTGAGGGTACCAGTGTTAGACTTGAGGGCCATGAAGAGTATCTAAGAGGAACCTGTTTTTACCAAACTCAGAGAAGCAGAGGAAAGGATAGTAATAGACCACTCCTCTCCTTCCTTTGATTCTTCCCTTTTCTTTTCTTTTAGAGATGTGTCATGTCTCCAAATCTCCATTTCTTGAGTTGTTTATCTATTTACTCTGAGTGTAAGCATGATAAATGTAATTGCAGTTCTAGCCTATGTATATAATCGTATAAATGTGACACATAGAAAGAGACAAGGTGTAGGGGGCTGCCTAGGAGGGAAAAATGACAGATTTAAAACTTCAGTGTTTTTCTAAAGTGTTAATATTATTCCTAGCTGGGAACTCTGAAGGAATTAATAAGAACTGTTTTTCGGGAAGAAGGAAAGAGAGTGAGACAGATAGAGTTAGAGACAGGTAGAGAAGAAGGGAGACATGAAGGGAGGGAGCAGGGAGAAAGAGAAAGAGAGAGAGAGAGGCATAGATACGATAGAGACAGAGAAATAGAGACAGAGAGACAGAGAGAGATAGACACAGAGACAGACAGACAGACAAAGAGAAACAGAAACAGAGAAACTTAGATCTGGATCTTTAGGCAAAGGAGCCAGCAATTTTTGACTAGCAAATATGTATCAATCTTGCTTTCCTTGGAAGGTGGAGTTTTGCCCTCTTCCCTTTCCATGTTTTTTCCCATAATTGGGCTAAAAGGAAAAGCACACTTCCAGAGGGCCAAAAGCAGAGGAACTTAAGAGAGTGCCTTAGAAGCAATAGTCTGATCCACAGGAATAAGAAGGGGTTGCCATTCCTCTGGCAATACTGCCCATCAGCCTACTATAGCACACCCATTATTAGATAAACATAAGGTAGATTTTCCAGTAATAAATGAACAGCTTGGGAGAGGAGACAGTAGAGGAAGGAGGTAGAGATGTTTTTGGGAGAAGTGCCAACAGATCTTAGTGATTAAATATGAGAGTAGGAGAGAGATGAGTCAAAGATATTGTGGTCTTTAAAAGCCCTGAACTTGATCCTCGCTTCCAATCTCAACTTACAGCTAGGTTTCCAGAATGTGGCCATATTTCCTACTCAGGCAGCTAAATCATCATTTCAAACCCACATTCTGGTTATGGATTATCATTTGGTCAACCAGATTCAAATACTTTTTTGAGAGAGATATTTACTAAAGTGGTAGAGTAAGAATAAGATTACAAAACATACTTATACTGCCAAGTCTGGGACACACTCTCCCCCAAGTCCATATTGAGTCCAGTCAAATGTGGACTTGAACTTAGAGAGTACATGTAGCAAAGAAATAACTCATAACTCTTGGCTGTTACTTTTTACCCTTGTCATTTGGTTGCTCAAAAAGTTCCCTTTAGGCATGCTGAAGTTCCTTTGCTGGGCTCTTTGTGAATTCATGAACATAAGTCTGGGCTGTCTTTTTGATCTCAGAATAGACATTGCCAGTCTGCCAATGCCATTTGGACACCACTGGGAAGACAGGAAATAAAACATCCTAGGAGCCTATCTGATCCTGCAAGGTCCTACTCAGGTTAAAAAAATAAGGGAAAGGGAGTAAAGGTTAGAAAAAGACATAGACTAAGGCCAAAGTATAAGTATATCGCCTTGTTTCTCCCTCCCCCAAAAGTCTTCTAAGGAATTTTACTGGAATGAGGAATTTTTTGGTAGTCTCTGAAATAATTCCAATTTTAGGTAGGTTAATAATTTATAGATTTTTTTTGAAAGTGATTATTTAGCCTCTCTGAATATTCATCCTATACAAAATCACTCCAGTTCTGATTTTTGCACTTAAAATCTATGATTGATTGATTGAGATGTTATTATATCATTAAGTTATAAGGGCATTTTATTAGTTTAAATGTGGAGGGGTGGCTTGACTGAGTAAATCAATCAATATTCTACCTTATGATAATATAAGACAAGAAAGCATTGTGGCAGAATCAGCAGAGCTGGTTTAAGTCTTATCTCTGACACTAACTGGGTGACTGTGGGAAAGTCACAATATTTCAGGGCCTCAATTTTTGTAAAATGAGAGATAGCCTTGGATGGGCTCTAAATTTTCTTTTATCTCCAAATCTACTATCCTTTTATTTTGAACATGGGAGACTCACTGAATGGGTGTATCACCAAAACAAAGCATGAAGTCAGAAGGGAAACATGACTGGAAGAAAGATATGGAATGATGCTAATGTAAGCTCCCCAAGAGAGAAGATGTTTGTAGAGTTAGGGTCCATAAACCCTTTGGAAATAAAGAAACTTGGGAGAAAAACCCCACACTTCTTTTTCTACTAAGCTTTATTTTTTTATTTCACTAACATCTAATTTTAATTTAATGTGTCCTTAAGTTATTTTTTAAAATTCTAAAAAAGTATCTGTAAGCTTTACCAGATTGTCAAAGGGGATTATAACACAAAGTTAAAGAGCTTCTGCCATAGAAATGTCCTCTAGGCAACTGAAGGTTTGCATCCAGAGCTCAGAAGAAAAGTCAGGAGTGGAGAAAGAGATCCAAAGGGGACAGGAATCAGAAATAGCTTAGTACTCATTTGGAGTTGTTTGTCATCTAGAAATTCTTTCTCTTTTTACTAAGGATTCAAATAAGTATAACATTTTATACCTAGAAGAGATTTCTGAGACCATATAGTTAATTCTGGCTTTGTTTTGTAGATTTGGAAACTGAATCTTAAGTAAAGAATTGGAATCATCTAATATCATATGAGAGGCAGCTAGGTGCTCAGTGGATAGAATTCTGGCCTTGGAATCAGGAAGACCAGAGTTCAAATGTGATCTCATACACTAGCTATATGACCCTAGGTAAGTGTTTAACCTCTGTTTAAGGAAAAGGCAAGCCATTCCATCATTTTTTGCCAAGAAAGCCCCATGATCAGTACTGGCATGCTATAGTCCACAGGGTCATGAAGAGTCAGACATGAGTGATTAACAGGAAGATCATCCCATCACTTGAAAGCCACAGCAAGACAAGAAGCCAGTCCTGCTTTCCAGCTCCAAGCTTTTCCCAAAGCACCATACTGATTAGAGCATATTTTACTTTTTGCAGTCCTATAGAGGTTTTTGATGCTCCAAGCCATTCATTGCTTTATTTGTCTCTTTTGGAGTGAGCTGTGGCTAGAATTCTGGCTTAGACCCCCAAGCAAGTGATCTTTCTTAGAAATTAAGAGATCTCTCTGAAGGAAATCAGGCAAGACAACTTATTCTGCAATCAACATATTAACCAAATTAAAGCTCAGTGCATTAAAATGCCTTTTTGGAATTACATTAATAAGCTGAATGATCTGTGGATTTCAGTTAAATCTTTAATGTCTCAAGAAGAGAAAGTACTAAGAAATGTGTTTGTGCATTCTCTCTTTTGTCAGATAAATTGGCTTTCTGTTGATAGTGTATTTGAAATACCTAGCAATTCAGGCCATTAACGTGAGAAAACACTTATTTGTTTCCACTTTCCCTGATGCTAAGCTTTCTGCTGTCAAAGATGGTTTTTCAGACACAATGCTGGCCATATAAGAGTTGCTGTTTGTGTTAATTAGCATGTGACAACTCAGAGTTTTCTTAAGAACTAATCATTCCCATCACTTACTTAGAAGAAGAAACAATCCTGTCCAATTGCTACAACCATATTTTTATTCTTTCTGTTTATCCTTGGCACTTACTACTACACCTGCCACATAGTTAAGTGCTTAACAAGTAATGGTTGATTGACTAACTGATAAACTAAAACCCCTTCCCGGGATAACAGGACTTAGAGGTGCATTATAGTGGGAACAAGACTCTATCAGAAAATATAGATCCAAGGACAGTCATGTGCTTCATGAGATAACGTCATGTGAAAGAGGAAATGGTTAGATAATCTTTAATATCCCTTCTTATGTATTTAGACCTGTTGTTTTTAAAGCTTCAAGTACTTTATGATGAAATTGATATCTGAATTTTTTTTCCATAGGGTTGCTTTGAGGATAACATTTTGTAAACCTTTATGGCTATAGAAATAGGAATTGTCACTAGTGCTGTAACTGCTCCTGCTTCTAAGGACTCCTATCATACAGTACTGTCCATGGTGCTGTCTTGGCAACTATCCTGGAGTGGTTTGCCATTTCCTTCTTCAGTAGATAAACCAGAGATTAAATCACTTGCTCAGGATAACAAACCTAGAGATTATATTTGAGCTCATGTATTCCTGACTTCAAGCCCCAAATTTCTTATAAAGGGGATAGAGTGCTGGAGCTAAAGTCAGGAAAGCATAAGTTCAAATCCAGGCTTAAACATATAGTAGCTATGTAACCCTCAGCATTTTCTGTCTACCTCAGTTTTCTCAAATGGAAAACAGACTTCCTAGAGTTGCTGTGAAAATCAAATTATAATATTTATAAAGCACTTACCATAGTGACTGGTATATAGTAGACTCTTATTTCTTCCTTTTTATATGGATTTGACTGACAAGGAAGATGGTATAATGTAGAGAAAAGAACATGTGACTCAAAGTCATGAGATATGAGTTCAAGACCAGGTTCTAGTGTTTTTTGCTGAGGCAGTTGAGGTTAAGTGACTTGCCCAGGACTACACAGCTAGGAAGTGTTAAATGTTAAGTGTCTGAGGCCAGATTTGAACACAGGTCCTCCTGACTTCAGGGCTGGTGCTCTATCCACTGCACTACCTAACTGCCCTCAGATTGTAGTGTTAAATGCATATGTGACCTTGGAGGAAGTGGCTTTTCCTTTCTTGGGTTTCTCAGTTTTCTTATCAAGAAAAATATATGGTTAAACAGATAATTTCTAATATCCCCTCTTCCATATTTAGACCCATTGTTTTTATTACTTCACAAAAGTGTGTGCTGTCTAATTCCAGCTGAGTGGCAGACTCTCACTGAGCTATCAAATAGCAGTCTGCTATTATGGAAAAAAGAAGCAGAAAGAGGAGGAGAATGAAAAAGGAGGATGGAAGAGGAAGAAACTGAAAGAAGGAAAGAAGAGAGAAGGGGGGAAAGGGGAAGAAGGGAGAGGAGAAAAGAAGAGAGGGAAGGGGAAGGGAAGAGAGACACCGAAGTGGAGGAGAGGGGAGAGGACAGAAGAGAGACATGGAAAATTTAAAAAAAAATCAACTAGCTGCCAGTCAGGAATGAATACATCCTAGATGCTCTGAAGACACCTTGAGGACATGAATGGATGACAAAGGACTGAGTGTCTTTAGCTCCTCATCCCGGAAGAATAGCTAGCTTTAAGAAACTGCAGGTGCACTTCCATTCTCCAGTAATCAGGAAAGAGATTGCACTTGAAGCAGGGGGTGGCAGCCATGACCATGGGGATAATTGGAGGAAATCAGTTTGAATGAGGAGAACATGACTTTAAACAAACTGTAAGCTTTTGAGAGGTATATAGTAAAGTGGATTAAAATTTTGCATTCCTCTCTTTACCAGTTAGTGATGTGACCAACACTGAAACATAACTTTGAGTGTTTGGTTTGTGTTATGCACAAGGAGCCAGAACATCAGAGAAATGAATGGAAAAATTGACCATTGAGATAATGTCCATGCATCTCATCCACTTCTGAAATCCCTTCTACTCTACTTTGGACTGTGCTAGAACACTTTGAGTGATGGGCTGCTGACTACTTATTGAAGTAACCAGTTCCATTTGTAGATAACATTAATTATTAAGAAAAATTTTTCTGGGGCAGCTAGGTGATACAGTGGATAGAGCACCAGCCCTGGAGTCAGCAGGACCTGAGTTCAAATCTGGTCTCAGACACTTAACACTTCCTAGTTGTGTGACCCTGGGCAAGTCATTTAACCACAATTGCCTCAGCAAAAAAAAAAAGAAGAAAGAAAAAAATTCTGTATATTACATTGATGTCTTTGGCATAAAGTGATTCTAATATCCTACTGGCAACATTCTAGATCGGTGTAGTAGAAAGAATGTGCTCTATATAAAATCAGAAGACATGAAATTGTGACTCATATTTTACTAAGAATCATAAATATGACTCATTTATTTAAGGAACTCAGCTAACTTTTCTGAGTCTATATTTTTTCAACTTTCATTTTAGTTTTATTTCATTTCTTTTAATTCATAAAGATTGTTTTCTATTTTTTATTTTTGTAAGATTTTGAATTCCAGTTTTTTTTCCTCTTTCCTTTCTCTCCCCCTCCCTAAGAAAACAAGCAATTTAATTTAGGTTATGCACATACAATCATTTTAAACAAACTTCCCTATTAGTCATGTTGGGAAAGAAAAATCAGAACAAGAGGGAAAAACTAGGAAAAATGGGGTAAAAGGTGAAAATAGGATGCTTCAATCTTCAGACTAAATAGTTTTTTCTGGATGCAGATCACATTTTCCATTCTAAGTCTATTGAAATTACTTAGGATCACTATATTGCTGAGAAGAGTTAAGTCTATCATAGTTGATCATCAAATAATTTTGCTGTTACTGTGTAAATGTTCTCCTAGTTCTGTTCACTTCATTTAGTTCATCTAAGTCTTTCCAGGTTTTTCTGAAATAAGCCTACTCATCATTTCTTATAGAACAATAGTATCCCATTATCATATACCATGTACCATAACTTCATTCATATACTACGTTATTCAGCTATTCCTCGATTGATGGACACCCTCTTAATTTCCAATTCCTTGCCACCACAAAACAGCTGATACAAAAAGTTTTGCACACGTATGACCTCTTCCATCTTTTATGACCTCCTTGATATATAGACCCAACAGTGGGTCTATATCAAAGAGTATGCCATTTTATGGCCCTTTGGACATAATTACAAATTGCTTACAGGAATATGTCAATTCACAACTCCACTAACAATGTATTAGGGTCCCAGTTATCTCTCATCCCCTCCAACATTTGTCATTTCTCTTCCTGTCATTTTAGCTAATCTGATAGTGGTGAGATAGTAATCAGTTTTTTTTTTAATTTGTATTTCTTTAATAGTGATTTAGAGCTTTTTTTATATGACTATAAATGGCTATAATTTCTTCATCTTAAAATCATCTGTTGATTTCCTTTGAACATTTATCAATTGGGAAATGACTTGAATTCTTATAATTTTGATTCAATTCTTTGCATGTTTTAGAAACAAGGCCTTTATCTGTAACAGTGAAAAATTTCTTTCCTAGCTTTCTGCTTCCCTTTTAATTTTGATTGCACTACTTTTGGTTGTATAGAAATTTTTTTTTCAATATAAAGTAATCAAAATTATCCATTTTGCATTTCATAAAATTCTCTTAATTCTTATTTGGTCATAAATTCTTCCCTTCTCCACAGATCTGACAGGTAGACTATCCCTTGCTGCACTAACTCACTCTTTATGTCTTAGTCATGAACCCATTTCAATCTTATCTTTATATAACAATTCCTAGTTTCTGCCATTTTATTTTCCAGTTTTCCCAGAATTTTTGTCAAATAGTGAGTTCTTATATCCCAGAAGCTGGAGTCTTTGGGCTATCAAACAGTGGATTATTATACTAATGACTGCTGTGTCTTGTGCCCATAACCTATTCAACTGATGTAACACTCTTTTTCTTAGCTAGTACTAAATGATTTTGATATCTGCCCCTTTTTAATACAATTTTAGGCCTAGTATAGGAGGCTATTTTCCTTTGAAATTTTTTACATTAATTCCATTTGATATTCTTGACCTTTTGTTCTTCAGATAATTTTTAGTCATTTTTTCTAGCTCTATAAAATAATTTTTGCCACTTTGGTATGGCACTGAATAAGTACATTAATTTAGGTAGAATTGTCATTTTCTTTATGACTCATCCATGAGTAGTTAATATTTTTCCAGTCGTTTAAATCTAACTTTATATCTGTGAAAGGGGTTTTGTTATTATGTTCATATAGTTCTTGTTTTTTTTTTCTTGTCAGGTAGTTGAGTCTTGATTTTCTCATCTGTGGAATAGGAACAATAAATGCCACCCATTTCAGATTGTGTTATGTGAGGCATGTGCTTGCTAGACTTCAATGTCCTGTATTAATGTGAGATATGAAAATATTATTGACAATACATTTTAAACACAAAAGGGGAAGCTGTGATATAGTTAGTTTATTTTATTAGAGGTGGGAGAGACACAGAGAATCAGAGAAAAAGTCAGACAAAGAGAGAAAGACAAGAACAAAAAGTGAGAAAGAAGGATAGAAAAGGGAAGAAGAGAAACAGAGAGAGAGAAAAAAAAAGAGAGACAGACTGACATACACAGAGCCAGGGACAGGCAGAGACAGATGGAGAGTCAGAGAGATGAGACAGAGCTTGAGAGAGAGATTATTTATACAAGTTAGCAAAAAATGGCTTAACACATTACACTATGCTGTTGGCAATTAAAGTCAGTGAGAGTTGTGTATGTATAAGTGAGAAATGATTTAAGCCCAATTATATGGTAAATAGAAATGAATGTGTTACTATTGGTAATCTGAATGATTTCAAAATATGAATGTTCTTGTGATAGTTCTTCTCTCCTTCAAGGCAGGGGATATTAGTTCAGAAAACTAGAATAATAAAAAGGAGAACAAAAAAAATAAAATAAAAACCAATGGAAATGTCAAGGTAGTTGTTGGCTAAATGCTAGAAAGAAAAAATATCAAGATGAAAATCATATTACAAATATGTTACAAATAATAGGCCAATGATCTTGCCAACAATTCCTGGTAATTCCAGATATGACTATTGAATATATTGTTTGTCAATATTTAGAAAAAGAAACCAAGAAAACTTAAAACTAGCATGTCCTTATTAATAAAATTTATTAACATTATGGGTAGATTAGAGGATTTTTATAGGCATATTATCCTAAGATTTCAGTTAGGAATTTGATAAAATATCTTATGATATCCTTGTGGACAAGATAGAGAGATATGGACTAGATGATGGTATAGTTAGATGTTTAGATCTAATTAATCAACCTCACATAAATTTTGATTCATAATGGACTGAAAATTTCACAATGGAAGTTCTCTAAGATAGGGCTTTCAAGTATTATCTTTGGTTCTGTTATTTTTAACATTTATTAATGTATGAAAGGTTGGATGATGTGTTCATCAAATGTGCAGTTAAATCATAGCTGTGAGGGACTGATAGGTCATACATTACATGACAGAACTGAGATCCAAGCAATGTCTTGACAGATTGGAATAAGGGCTTGAAGATAACCAGATAAAATTCAATTGGAAAGTAAAAATGTAAGTGCCTGGGTTAAAAGAAAAAAAAATCAATTGTACAAGTACAGGATAAATTGCATAGGATAGATAAAACACAGCTACAAAATTATTTTATATAAAAAGGCTTGGGATTTTTATTGAGCTACAAACTCAATATGAGTCAATAGTGGATATGGAAGAAAAGAAAGCCAATGTGACCTTAAGCTCTATTAATAAAAATATGCTCTGCTTTGGTCAGACAGCATGTAGAATTTTGTGTACAATTTAACTGCAGCTAATTCCATTTTTTTTGGCTCAACAATTTTAAGCACCTACTATTGAAATGCCTTATTGTAGACACTGAGAGGGAAGATACAGAAAGAGTGATTTTTCCCCTCAAAGATATTACAGTCTCACAGAAATCATAAGATAGAAATCTGAATATTACAAAACATGACTTGATAAGCCCAAACAAAAACCAAGTAAATATTGATGATGCAGTTTCTGAGGAACAAAGGAAACAAAAAGCAGATCATTGAGAGTCATTGAAAATTGTGACATAGATAACAAAGTTGATAGGGTGATTGTGATGAAAGTACTTTGTAAACTAGAAGGCAGCATATGAGATTGATGATCTATTTTCTGAGGTCTAGTACCACTAGATTGTTTAGTCATTTTCCATTCCATCACAACTTATTAAAATACTTTTTAAGGCATGGGACATTTATGTCTAGTTTGTGGGAGAAGGATCATTATAAAAATCATATTTAAGTCCCAGAAAGGCTCCTTTAGTGTACATCCATTCTTCCTAATAAGTTATTTTCAGAGGCACAAAAATGTCTAGGTATGAATGAAAAAGCATTTATTAAGTCTTAGCCATGTACAAAGCACCATGCTAATTGCTGTAGACACAAATAGAAATGCCAATAGATACCCTGCTCTTAATTCTATTAGGGGAGACAACAGATTTAGATACAAACCAGATAGAAATGTCCCAAATTCTTTAGGACATAGCTGCAAAGCATATAGGAGTGCATCTTCTTTAATATCATTCCCATTTAATCCATTTAGGCAATAAAAATCCAGGAAAAGAATCTCTTGTGCCTTCCACTCTGGTACGGTACCTGATATTGATTAGGTAAGAGTTGAAGATAACATGATTGATATCAGTCAGAGGTCACTGGTTGGCGGGACAATGGAGATATTTATCACTTATATTTCAATGTGAATTTGTTCTCCCAGAACAATGATATTTTAATTTTCAGTTGTTTTTGTGAAGGCAGTTAGTGTACTAGAAACCCATTTGGAATGGAAGTCTGAAAATCTGCATTTCAGTCTTGCATGTATATAAATTGTGGACCATATTCTCTTTCCTGTTTGGGTTACAGGTCAGTTGTGATGATCAGTTGAGATAATCTCTTTCAATTGCTCTGATCAGGCAACATTATATGAATGTTAATTATTATTTTTATTATTAAACTACTTCTCTCATGACCTATTATCGTATGATAGACTTAACATACCCTCAAAGTTGGAAACATGTCTTTATAATCATGTCTTTATCATGAACATTATATATGCCTCTGAGGTTTCCTTCTATTTTCTCTGTATATATCTTACATATATCTTATGTTATACTTGTTAGGATTTACCCTATTTGGATGTGTATTCCCTCAGGACAAGAACTATTCTTGCATTCCTTTGTAAGCCCACATTTTAGGACAGTAATGGGCATATAGTAAGTGGTTAATAAATGTCCATAATTGTTATTTCTCCTAGTGCCTAAGATAGTATTCTGGAAATAGTAGGCTCTTAACAAAAATGTTGAATGAACCATGAAAATAATTTTATACATTAGTAAGCAGATGGGAAGATGAATTTAAGGAGATGTACCCTCTTGGGATCATTGGAATCAATCAATATAGGCAATCACTTATTTCATCTTTCCATAAAATCATCCCCTATCAGAGCAAAGGGATCTTCAAATTTGTTGCATCTTATGTTCTATCTAAAGATCAAGGAGTGTAAACTTTAGAATTTCAAAACAACAATAATAGTTATATTTATATAGTGCTTTTAAATTTACAAAGTGCTAATCCAGATGTCATCTCACTGACAAACAAAATTCTCCTTGTCTATCTTCCATTCGCATATAAGTTTTGGCCATCATACTAATAACCCTTTTCTTATTCACTTCTTTTAGTATAGAGTTTAAATTCCCAAGTGATGAATCCAATTTCCATTAGCTAGTTGTATGACCCCAGATGTGTCAGTCCTTTCTCTGTATTCGGTTCCCTTATTCATAAAGTGAAAGGATTAGACTTGTTAGTTTGAAGGTTCTGCTCCTAAGAGTCTACTCAATATGAGTGACTGTTAAAATGTAAAAAGACAGGATAAAGAAGGTCAGGAGACCCAGATTATCATTCTGACTGTGTTACTTAAACACTATATGAGTTTGGACAAGTTACTTCCCTTCTCTGGGTATAAGTTTTCTCATCTTTAAAACGAAGGGGCAGAATTCAATGAGCTCTTAGGTTTCTTCCATTCTAAACATTGTATAAATTTATGATTATGATTTTACATCTTCCCACTTATTTCATCTAACTCTGAAACCCAGCTTGACATTCTTATGCTTAACTATTCATGATAGAAACTGTGACCCAGAAAGAGTTTTTTCACAAAGTTCATGTGCACGAGTCTTGTCCCCAACCTGCTCCAAGTACTCTCTCCCAGGCTAGCTGATTGATATGCTGCATAAATAGGGTGACAGGAAAACATTTCACCGGTGTCATGGGAACAGGAAGTGCAAAATGTCAAATTTTTAACAAAGTCCTGAAAATAACTATTCAAATGTATGCAAATTGCTTAATTAATTGACCTCATTTGGGTTTGCAGACATCCTCTGCATGTTCCTTTGTGATTTGGTTATTTTTCATTGTGCACTGAAACAATAATCTGAAGCTAATTAAACTCTTCACAGCTATAGGTTAATATTCAATTCATATGTAAACACATTTATAAACATTAATCAAATCCAAATTACTCATTTCATAAATACTGTTTTATTCATTTTCAGCTAATAGATGTGTTCTCTGTATTTATTCAGTGTTGGTCTCAAGGAGTTCACATGTTTGGGGAAATGATAGTTATTTAAATAGCAACCTCCTGTTTACTTTGGAGTTTATTATGACTTACCCTTGGTCTCAGTTGTTTGGTTCCATGAAGACTTAGCACAAAGACTTCATTCGACGTGGTGGTGCTGCCATATGGGAAGGATCATGATGACAGCTCAAAGACTGTCATTTATTTCAGCAGTCTGGAAGCTTATAACTTAAGGACCGACAATGATCACATCTCACAGGTCTGCTGGGGATTCTATGTTTTACAAAGCTCTTCCTTCACAGTAACCTCATGGAGTAGTGGTACCTACATTAGAGCTATATGACTGATGCTGAATGGCCTGCTTCTTGAATTTGTAAGTCCCCAGGTATTCAGGCCTTCCCTGGATGCCCATCTGGGGGGAATTCTATGGAGCACATTCAGGCATAAATTGAATTTGATTTTCTCCGAAGTTCATTTTCTTCACTGGCCATCACTCCCTAGTCAATAGAACCATTCTGGATCTATAATCTGAAGCACTCCTTTCTCATACAGCTACACATATTCAAGCAGAATCATAGAAAAGATTTCCATTTTCTAAGGGATGTGAACTAGACAGACACTATAGCACCAGCGTAGAAAGCAGTAACCACAAGAACAACTTTGTATGGTCAATATTCATGATGAGAATGAAGATAAATAACAATAATAATACTTTGAATAGGTCTTTGATGTTTCAAAAAGACTAATCTCATCACCCTTGTCAAAGCCTATGTTCCAATTATTTTCTATCGCCTATCAATATTGAAATTGATAGGAAAGAAAACGTGATATTTTTAATTGACAGATGAACAATGTAATCACACTGACAAAAGTGAGATAGTCTAGGAAGGTGAACCCCTACACATTGTAAAATTCAGCATGAGGAAAAATCAAAGGCACATGGTTTTGCCTTGGAGGGAAGTGGGCAAGCAGGTATAGAGGGAAAAGGATCTGGATTTGTGATCCCCTTGATAGGGGAAACTCCTGAATATAAGGGACTCCCTCCTCTAATACAAGTTTGACACCTTTTTATTTATTTTTTTCCCTTAGCAATTGGGGTTAAGTGACTTTCCCAGGGTTACACAGCTAGGGAATGTTAAGTGTCTGAGACCAGATTTGAACTCAGGTCCTCCTGACTTCAGGACTGGCGCTCTATCCACTGTGCCACCTAGCTGCCCCTAACAACCTACAATGTTAAGAAGTTAAAAGGTCCCACAGTCAAGCAATAAACATCAGAGGTGGGACTGGAACTCAGGTCTAACTGGCTGAAGACTGCTCTGTAAACATTGTACTGCATTGCCTCTGAGCATGGAGAATGTTGAGAAAGATGCCCCTGGAACATGTGGTAGCCCTGACTGATTATTTGCTGACGAAGCACATCCTAGATATCTTTAAAGGAAAAATCAAGTCAATAATTGTTAAAATTGACAAGGTCCCTAGTCATGTATCCTCATTTTTATAGGTGAGGAACCTGAGGGCACAAGCCAATACCGCCAGATGGTGCCAGATCCAGGACTTAAAAGCCAAGTTTCTTGCCTCCTGTCCCAGAGCTCCTTTCATTACCTCCCAGGTTAAGAGCTCCTGATTTCAGCCCCTTTCCCAGCTCTGAAGGCCACAATTCCATGTTTTAGTATTTAAATTTCTTTTCAGACTAACATGTCTTCAGTTGTACCAGCATCTCACATTTTCAGCATTGTTGACAAGGGTATCTTGCATCCTCCTCTGATAGCTGCTTTCAGAAACCTGCTTGCCAACTGAAATAATGAGGTATGTTTACAGCCTTTATGTATTAGATTCTGGTATAATGTACGGCTTCATATACTAGGCACTTGGGTAAACACTTGTCAAAACCCTAAGACTTACTGCATTGGGCAACCACAGCCCTGGGCTGTGAATGGTCTGGGCCCTTGCAAATTAACTGCTCCTGTGTTGGAAAATCATATTACTTTATAGACTTGGAGGAAAAACAAGCGAGGAAATGCATATAGAAACCACATTAAGAGGCACTCTGACATTATTTACTCAAAATAAGGAAAACAGAAAGGAGAAAGGTTACTTATGCGGCCCTGCTAGGAAATGGTACTTCATGAATTTCAAAGATCGTAAAACCATCTTGTTCTTGTTCTCATAAGATGCATTGGTGCCATTATTGCATTTACATTCAATAAATGGAAGCAGTGGGTTTATGGAATTACAGAGTTCGTAGCTGGAAGGCACCTTGGAGATTCTTTCATCCAAAAACATCATTTTAGAGATGAGGAAACTGAGGCCGATTTCATCTAAGTTGGTACTGGGAAAGCACAGGTTGGAACCCAGACCTTGTGATTGCAAAGTCACCCTTTCCATGGCACAATGCTCCTGTGTCATTGCCCAATCTTAATTTAGTCAGCTGAAATTGCACATACACACACACACACATACATATACACACACAACTATATATACATGTAAATGTTTAAAGATTATAACATGTATGTATATAAGACTTATCTTTTCCACTAATGCTCATGTGACTCAGATGAATAATTGTTATAATGGTAGACATTTACTTAATTTGCATAATATATTTACATAAATATATGCTGATATATTTATGTATATATTTATAAACATAGTTATATATTTAGATAACATATATGTATATATTACTCTCTTTTCCACTAAGATGCTCATGTGACTCAGATGAATAATTGTAGACATTTACTTAATTTACATAATACATATTTATACAATAGAATAGGTGTACATTTACATAATAACATACGTATGTAATACTCTTTTCCATTAAGATGCTCATGTGACTCAGAAGAATAATTGTTATAGACATTACATCATTTGCATAATGCATATTTACATAATAGAATAGATGTATATTTACATAATAACATATATATGTAATACTCTCTTTTCCACTAAGATGCTCATGTGACTAAGATGAATAATTGTTATAGACATTTACATAATTCTCATAATATATATTTACATAATAGAATAGGTGTAGATTTACATAATAACACATATGTATGTAATATTCTCTTTTCCACTAAGATGCTCATGTGACTCAGATGAATAATTGTTATAAAGTAGACATTTACATAATTTGCATAATACATATTTATATAATAGAATAGGTATATATTAACAGAATAATATATATGTAATACTCTCTTTTCCACTAAGATGCTCATGTGACTCAGATGAATAATTGTTATAGCAGTAGACATTTATTTAATTTGCATAATAGAATATACATATTTAAATACATGATACATAACATATATACATATAAAATGTAATACCTTCTTTTCCACTAAGATGCTCATGTGACTCAGATGAACAATCTTTACAACAGTAGACATTTATGTAATGCTTTAAGGTTTGTGAAACACTTTATATGAATTATCAGATATCTATACAGTAAACCTGAGAGGTAGGTGGTTTTATTATTCTCATTTTAATAATGGAACTGATTGAGAGAGGCTGAATGATTTGTTCTGGGTAACAGAGGTAGCAATTTTATAACACAGGATTTAAACTCTGTACTTCCTATATTGAAAATCCAGCATTTCTAGCTCCAAAAGGCTACAGTAGCTCAGTGGCACATTTATAGTTCTCCATAGACTAAAAAGACTAAATTATGGTGATGGGTTTTTTTTTTCAACCATAAAAATTCACAAGGATGGACTAGTTGGGATGGAATCTACATTAACAAGTAAAACTAGAATTTATATAGTGCTAACAATGTGCCATGCACTTCACTTATCACTTCACAAATATTGTCTCCTTAGTTCTTCACACCAACCCTGGAGAGGCAAATGCTGTTATTATATATATTTTATATTCCAAGAAACTGAGGAAAATAGGTTAAATGACTTGCTGAGGGTCACACAAGAACCTGAGGCCAAATTTGAACTACAGTCTTCCTGATGCTGGGCTCAGTATTCTATCCACTCTGCATTATTCTATCCTCTGTACATAAGTAGTGCTCACACTCACAAAATCTCATCTGCCTTAGAGAACCAACATGATATAAAATATAACTGCACTAGCACATTTAGAAGTATCTTCCTGAAATTTTCTTCTGTTGAATGAACAAGAGAGGCAAAACATATTTGACATCTCTGGCTGGTAAGACAATAATGGCATAATCACCAATTAACTCCAAACAACTCTTTTGAACATTTTAAGACACGTCAGAGGTGCTGAAATATCGTTTTGAGCCCATTTTGACATGTACAAAGTACAAAATTTCTGGGTGTGTATTTTGATGTCAGTATGTAGCCCAGTAGTCAGTAAGGGTTTCCTAGGGCATTAAGTACTCAACTTGGAGTCCAGAAGGCTGGATTCCAATTCTGCTTCTGACACAACCTAAATAGTCTTGGGCTCTGTGCCCATTTCTTCATATGTAAAATGGAGATCATAATAGTACCTACTTTTCAGTATTTCTATAAGGGCCAAATGAGATAAGAATTTTGCAAACCTTGAAGTGCATATAAATGCTGGGTTATGTAATTATTAATAATACATCAAACATCCCCCAAGAACTGTTTGAAGATTCAATATGACTGTACGAGTGCCACCTGACATCATCATACTGAGGATGTTCTTTGTATTGTAGAAAACAGTTATTAGGATTCTGATGAGCATACCTGCAGGCAAGTCAGTGTTGTTTTCCCCACTCTGAAAATGTTTGTTATTTCCCTAAAAATTAAAAAAAAACTTCAATGACTAGTCTTGAAATTTAAAAAATAACTTATTTGAAATGATCTCTTGAGCCAAAAATACAGGGAAATGAGGAAATGATAGCTCTTTCTTCCTCCCTCCCTCCTTCCCTGCCACACTTTTTCTTTCTCTCCTCTTTCTTTCTGTCTTTCTCTCTCTCTCTCTCTCTGCCTTTGTCTTTCTGTGTCTCTTCCTTATCTTCTCTCTCTCTCTGTCTATCTCTGTCTTTATCTCTGTCTGTCTGTCTGTCTGTGTGTGTGTGTCTCTCTCTCTATCCCCATCTTTCTTTTTCTGTCTCTCTCAGTCCTTCAGTCAGTCTCTCTCTGTGTCTTTCTGTTTCTATCTTCTCTCTGTGTGTGTCTGTTTCTATCTTCTCTCTCTCTTTCTCTCTCTCTGTCTCTTTCTCCCTCTCCATCTCTGTCTCTGTCTTTCTCTGTCTTTGTCTCTCTCTGTCTCCCTTTGTCTCTCTATCTGTCTCTCTCTGGTATATAATGATTAAAGATGTAATTATAGATAAATTAATCCTGGCACAATAAAGGAAATGCTAGAACTGAGATTAGGGAAGTTGAGTTTCCATCTTAGCTTTGCACTCTACTCCCTGTGATATTGGGGACAAGTTTCATTTGGCTTTAAACATTAAAACATTTAAACATTAAAAGTTGCAGTTGAAGGCTGATGATCTTTGAGAGCCAAAGGAATATTTAAGATATTAAAATATTTAAGGTTCACTTCATCAGGAAGGGATAAAATCAGGAAGTCGAATGGGGAGAGAGTTTTGACCACAAGGTTCCACAAGGGTAGAGCTGAATACTGTGATTAAGAGACTTTTTATTCATAAGAGCTATCTAATCCCTCTATGAATAAACAACGTCCAACACACCACCTCACCTTTTCTGCTTCTCTTCGAAGAGGCTAGTCTAAAACTGTGACAAATTGATTCTTCTAACAATTTTTGTCATCCAGTTTGGATTGACATCTGAGACTGAGTTCAGTCTTGCCCTCAGAACTCCTCCAGCCTGACCATGCTCCTATGTGACGTCATTCCCAATCTTCCATATTTCCCAGTCATTCATGACCTTCAGACCTCCCAACATGACTGTTGAGAAGGCTTCTATGATCTATATGTACCGATTCCCCAATCTCTTTTTAAATAGGGAATGGATCTGTATTCTGAAACTAAAAGCTCAGAGACTGTTGATATTGCTGCTGTTGATCACTGATGATACTATAAAAAATCCATAATTTCATCAATATGGGTCTCCCCTCTTAACACAAAGCTGATTCACCACCTGATTATGAATATGCTGATGAGGAAATTCTTGGATCTAACTGGGCTAATCCTTGAATAGCAGTAAAAATCAGCTTAATGATGCAGGTGATATATTTTTCCTATCATTTTTAGCTAAAGAAAAGGAATTTTCTGGAAGGGATTTTTAAAAAAAAACATCAAATTTGTCCCAGAAAACTGAAGAGTCAGGAATGCAAAGAATAGTCTTTTTTTCTCAGGGTTGGGGGGAAGGAATGGTGGTGATTTTTTATATTTGTCCACCATATGGATAAAATAATATTTTTGACAAAAGACATTTCTTCTCCTTACCTCTTGTCTAAGCTATCTATGGGAGCTGAGTCATGACAGCTGCAGTATTTTATCTAGTCAGCTTAGAACACTTGACTCTTCAATATTTGTCAATCTTCTTAGCCTAGGAGCATCCCTATCATGTCCACTGAAATTTCTTGGCTTGTGTGGCAATAGAGACACCAAATACCTTTTGTAGTTCTCTTTTGTGAATCACTCAATCCCCTCTCTGAAATGAAGGCCAGAAGATTACAGACCTGGCATTGTGAGCTAATGCATTGGAGGTTGGATAGAAACCAGGCTTGGTAGGGTAGACCCACAGGAAATAATAATAATTAAAATATCTATTTCTTTTGGATGTCAGCTTATTCTTATTCATAGTTGGTACCTTTTAATCTCCAAACTTGAGATGATGGAAATCATCTTTCATTTGTATCTTTTTTTTATTCCTCTTTATCTGTTGATTTTCTATTCATCTTTTAAAGAAAGAACAAAGGTTAGCTCCCCAGAGCACATATGTAATAACTGTCTCCATATAACACTTAGGTTTGCATACCTCTAAGTAATTTACAGGTAATATTGTGTGGAGCAATATGGCACACTAGAGAGAAGCCCAGCCTTGATACCAGGAGGACTCTGAAATATATTAGGGACAATGAAGTAAGTATTTATTTAATGTTTATTATGTACCTGGAACTGGTACTAAGTACTGCAGAAGAAATATAAGAAAAAAGGCAGATTGTCCCTGTCTTCAAGGAGCTTACATTTCAGTGGTAGAAAATAACGCCAAAAAAAGGAGCTAAAATGTGAAGGATGGAGGAGGCACTCATTTGAAGGCATGGTGGTAAAATCACTAGAGTAAGAAGCAGAGCTGAAAGGGGAATGAGTATCACCAGCCTGTCATATAGAAGCCCTAGGAAGAACTCAATAGAGGAGAAAGGGAGCAGGGAATTAGAAGGAAGTTTCTTTTCTTTTTTTGCTGTTGAAGAATATCTTTATTCTTTCATTTTATTAAAGCTTTTTATTTTCAAAATATATGCATGGATAATTTTTCAACGTTAACCCTTGCAAAGCCTTGTGTTCCAAATTTCCCTACCTTCCCCCCACCCCCCTCCCCTGGATGGCAAATAATCCAATACATGTTAAACATGTGCAATTCTTCTATACATATTTCAATAATTACCGAGATGCACAAGAAAAATCAGATCAAAAAGGAAAAGAAAAATGACCAAGAAAACAAAATGCAAGAAACAACAACAAAAAGAGTGAAGATGTTATGTTGTGGTCCACACTCAGATCTCACAGGCCTCTCTCTCTGGGTGTATATGGCTTTCTTCACTGAACAAGTGGAATTGGTTTGAAACATTTCATTGTTGAAGAGAGTCATGTCCATCAGAATTGATCTTCATATAGTCTTCTTGTTGCCATGAATAACGATCTCCTGGTTCTGCTATGAATTTGACTTTTCCCAGCATGACTCAGATTATAACCCACTCATGACAATGCACCTTGCCCATATCCTCTCTCAACATCCAGATGATGCAAAGAACTATATGAGCTATCTAACAGATCTCTTGCTTTCTTTGCATGACTGGCCTATTATAATTTTTCATGATAAATTTCTTTAATAACATCTACACTATTTCTCCTGCACAATTCATTACATGTTCATTACATGTTGCAGCTGGCTCATGCCCACCTACCATGTACTTCTCCATTGCCTTTAGCATAATCTTAAAATTCACATTTTTTCCATAAAACCTTTATGGGAATAATCTGCACATGCTTTAAGAATGAAAATGTGTCAAGGAAATAGATTTTTACCACCAATTTTTTACAGTATACCATATATTCAAGTTCACACTATTGACTGAAAGTTCATAGAATAAAAGATGATTCCTTGTGCACTAATTAATTATTTCACTAAAATTTAGCCTCCTTGTTAACAAAAGGTTATTTTCCAACAAAGTTTCTCAAATATGAGTGGATGTTAGTATTGTATAATAAGCAACAGATGCAGCAAGAAGAGGACATTAGGCTCTGTCACTGTTATTCCTACTAATCATGAGTATCCTTAAAACTTTCTCCTAAGCCTTCTTCTCTTTTTCTTCTATATTGAGATCATCAGCAACCATGATTTCAATTATCATGTCTTTGCAGATAATTCTCAAATGTATTTTTTGAGTCCTAAACTCTGTCCTGACCTCGATTTCCATCTCCAAATGCCAATTGAACATTTTGAACCAGATCTTGAATTGTAAACATCTTGAATTATAGATATTTTAAACTCGACATGTCCAAAATTGAACTTATCCCTAACTGCCAAACCCTTCTCTCTTCCTAACTGTCCCTTTCCTACTACCACCAACCTCCCAGTTTCCCACTCCTGACTTTGTCACCTCTCTGTGTCCAATTGGCTATGATGCTGTTGATCGTAGCTTCATAAAATTTCTCGCAGATGTTCTCTTTTTTTTTCCTCTGACACTGTCATCCCCATGGTGGAGGCCCTGATCATTTCTTCCTGGACAATTGCCACAGCCTTCTGACTGGTCCCCTTGTCTCAGGTCTCTCCCTATTCCTATTTTCTACTCATCTATCAAAGTGATCATCCTAAAGTTCAGGTCTGACACCAAACTACAGACAATACACTGCCCAATCATATGTAAATTCCACAATACCTCAACAACCATAAGTAAACTCATCTCTTTGGTTTGTAAAACACTCATAAAACTTTGACTACTTCCTATCTTTCCAGTTTCATTATATCCTGTTTACTCCCCTCTGCAAACTCTATAATCCAGTGGTCCTAACTTCCTTGCAGTTCCTTGAGCATGATATTCCATCTACCTATTCTGAAAATTGTTACTGATTGTTCCTCTCTTTTTCACTTCTACTTTCTAGCTTCTTTGGCTACCTTTAAGTCTCAATTAAAATCCCACCTTTTGCAGGAAATCGTTTCCTCTCCCTCTTAATGCTAGTGACTTCTTTCCATGATTATGTTCATGATTAACTTGTATTTATCTTGTTTGTACATCGTTGTTTACATGTTGTCACCTCCATTGGATTGTAAGCTCTCTGAATACATGGACCATTTTTTCCTTCCTCTGGGTTCAGAGCACTTATTATAATGCTCACACATAGTTAATTTGAAATAAGTGCTAGTTGTTGACTTAACTTATCATGGAAGACGTATTGCACAGACTTCATACAAAAGAGGGTATAAACAAGATATGACATTGTATTGATTGAATCATGACCCTTAAATATTTGTAAAGCATCCCATTTGAAATCTAGAATCACCTTCAAAGAATTCATGTTCACTATTTTAAAAAAGCCAAATAGATGAAGAATGTCTATTGTTCAGACAGTATATTGTGCCTTTGGATCGACAACTAGTAAAGCTTGTTCACTAGTCCATTAATCTTTGATAGGCTACAGTTAGACGCTCATTAACTCAATTCCTTAATTAACAAGCAGTTCTTAATTCATCAGGTATATTGGGGAGAGAAAAACAAAAGTTGAATCTATTCCTGGTCTTGAGCTTGCAAACTTGTCAAGGAGACATCCATATACATATTGTATACATTTATACATATACTTTTACATATATATAATTATATATGTATGATGTATGTATTATATGTATGTGTGCACAAATACACACAATAGAGCCATGGTGATTTTAGGTAATTAAGCTCAGAATTATATAAAACAAAGAGAATAAACTGAATTGTATTTGGGAAATATCATAGCACTTTTGATGAACCTAAACTTTTTACTGAGATGAAGTTCTATTTAAAAAAATTATATCCAATAATATTCTATAGCTTAAATTATAAAACATTATAGTCTCCAATGAGTCAAAACTGCAGATGATAAAGAGGAAACTGTATGAGGCATACTAATAGACAATAACATTGTTAATGGTGATTTTCATCCAGAAGGGGTATAAAAGTTATTCAGTAAATATGAAACATGAAAAGGAAGTAGTTTGGTCATATAATGAAAATCATTACAGATAGATATCACAAGTGTTAGAATGGTGGCCACAGAATGTTAATATACTGATAGCTCTCTACCTACCTACTTATCTATCCAAGTTCATGAAGCCAGGTTAAAAATTTCTAACTAGATCTTTAACATTCTGTGGCCACCATCACAAAACCTGTGCTTGTAACAAGTCACATAACTTGTACATGACAGGTGTAGGATACGAATTCAGTCTTTATACTCTCAGTTCAGTGTCTTATCATTTCTGGTCCAGTTCTGTGCTGCTCAATGTTGTGGGCTGCAAGGCATGGTGAGCAAATGTCTTTTGAGGTAACAGACAAGAACATAGAAAATCTACCATGAATTGTACACCTTGATAATGTGCCAGGTCTCAGCTTTGCTACTTATACCATTGCTCAGGGTTGACAGCTCCAAATAAGCCAGCAATCCAAGCCATGTGTATTTTTGGAAAGATATTGTCATTTTTCTTTCTTTTTCTCCTCCTCCCCTCCTCCTTGGCAGCCAACATAGACAATTAAGCAAGCTCAGAATTTATTGCAGGCATCAATTAAGACCTGGATCATGTGAGTTTTACTTTTCCATGCTTGCTGGGTAGAAGCCATGCCTAATAATTAAAATGGCGAGATAGATCCCTGGAGAGGGTCATCTGCCTTAGCCCAGATTAACTGAGGAAATGAACCCCCACTGAGGTGAAGTGGGGAGGAACAAATGTAGTTAAGACCCAAATCAACAAACCAGGCATGCTCCCAAGAGACCAGCAAAAAAGCCCAACTGCAGTTCATCAATAGATGGAATGGAAAGAACAAAGAATTTAGAATCAGGGGAGATGAGTTTTTTGTTTTTCCTCTCCTCCTTTCTAGCCTTGTGCTTTGGGGCATCTGTACACTGTCCTTCTTATTCTCAGATGCCTTATTCTCAGACAGCCTTAAGCTATCTCCTATTCCATATTCCACAGGATACCTATGATGACAGTGCTGTGAAAACCTTTAAGAGCTATAAAATTTAATTTCTTTATTTTTATTCTCTATGTCTTGGATGTCTTTCCCCTCACATGACTCTTTAACTCATACCATTCAACTTAGATTCCACGACTCAAGGAAATAACACTCAGAATATTTTATTTCATATTTTAATGTATTCTTGAATAATGGAATTCAATTGTTTAAACATCTACTCTGTGCAAAGCACTGTGACTGCTTCTAGGGACAGAAATAGCCACAGAACTCCAAAATCAATGAACTCTGGTTAAAGGGCTCTCAACCATCATTTAGTTCAATCAATATAAAGATAACAATTTTCTCTATAGAATAACCAACATGTAACCATCCAAATTTTTGCATGAATACTTCTAAAGAAGGCGAATTAAATACTACCTAAGTCCTCTCAATCTCTTTTTTCATGGTTCTAATTATTAATGTTTTTTCTGACATTGAGCTTAAATTTGTCTTTCTGCAATTTCAAATAATTTTTCCTACTGCTGTCTCTAAGGTTAAATAAAACAAGTCTAATTATTCCTCCAAAGGATGTTATTTCAACTACTAGCAGACAGCTATCATGTGCACCTCTCAAATCTTCTCTAGTCAAGACATAACCAATTCTTCCAGACTATCCATCCTCTCATGGTACTATTACATTCCCCATAATACCTCTCCTAAACATTTTTCCTCTCCTCAATCTATACTACTCTTTCTTTCCTCTCAGCAAAAATACTTGTTTCATATTTTACTGAGAAAATTGAGGCCATCTAGCATAAACTTTTTATGAGAATTTTCCTAACTCCACTTCAGATCCCCTCTAAATCATGTATCATTTTCTTTAACTTGGCTCTAGTTTGGACACAGGAGGTGATCCTTCTTACCAAAGCACTCATCTACCTGTGTTCTTGATCCCATCCCTTTCTCTCTGGGAATAACACCCTTCCATCATACATGCTTTTATTTTTCATCCTAATTTGAATTTTCTTTTCTGTTTTCTCTTAAAAAAACAAAGCAAAGAAACCAACCAAGCAAAAAAAAAAACAAATTATCTAAAACAAACACAAACATAAAAATGCTTTATTTTGCCATATATTCAAGCAATTGCCCTAAATTGTCCCTCTCTATCATTTCCAAACTCTGGAAATATACTTGCCATTTCTGCACATTACGCTTACTTTTAGCCTATTATAATCTAGTTTTTAACCCCATCACTCAACAACTTCTAGGGTACAAGCAATTTCATAATTGCTAAAAAAAAAAAAAAAAAAAACAATGGCTGTCTCTCAGCTTTTTATTTTCCTTCAACTCTCTGTAATGTCTAACACCTCTGACCACTTCTGATCTCTGATATTCTGTTCCCTTTTGGGTTTTTCTGATTTTTTTCCTTTCCAGTTCTCCTTTTATCTACTAATTTGTTCTTTCTTAGTTGTTTTTGTTGGATCATTAGCCATATCCCTCCCCTTTGTCTAGGTCTATCTCACTGTTCCAGAGACTGACCTGTTGTTTTTCTATGAGATCTATGAAATCTCGTCAGCTCTCATAGGTTCAATTATATCTATGGAGAAGACTCTTAAATCTGGGCATTGAACCTTTTTTTTTCTTTCTTAAACTTGAGCCTCATATCAGGGAGGCAATCCACAAACACTTATTAAGCATCTAATACATACCAGACACTGTGATAAGTGCTAAAAAATGGAAAACAGAAAATACTCCTTGCTCAATAGAGCATTTGGATATCTTCACATGGATGGATCACCGGAATCTCAAACTCAACATGTACAAAAGGCAACTTCTTATCTTCCTCTAGAAGGCTACTTCCTAGCTTTCTAACTCCTATTTTCTCACCATCATTTTTCTAGACCTCTTGGTTCCCCAGCCCCATAATCATATTCAACTCTTGAAAATCCCTCACCACTCACATCCATTAAGTTTCTATACTCTCTTGATTCAAACTCCATATGGTTTTTCAAATTCATCTCTTCTTTTCCACTTATATAGTCAGATCCTTAGGTCAGACTCACATTGCCCCATTGCCTGAATAATTACACTAGATTGTTAATTGTTTTTTCTCACTGTAGTTTCTAGGTTCTATATTTCATCCTCTGATGATCAGGGAAAGTGATTTTCTTAGAGCATTAGACTGACCATAACATAACTTCTATTCTAAAAGTTCTGGTGGCATCTTATAAATTATAAAATAAAATGCTATGTTTTATGCAACATTTAATGAATGAAAGAATGGATATATAATGTATTAATCACTTATAAGTACAAAGCATTGGGCTACGAGCTGGAGATACAGCTCAAGGAATACTTCTCAAGTATTGTATATTCTCAAGTATATCAAGAACAGATACTTCTCAAGGAATTTACTTTGTAATGGGGGACTCAACACATATTGAATGTTTCAGTGACAAATCAGAGGGAAAGGTCCTGTGTTCCTTAGGTATGAAACAGCAAAACAAATGTTAATATTTGGCTGAAATCATATCTGTTTCTCATGTTGAACCATTTCACAGTGCCAAAGACTAATGCTTTTATAATCTGGAACCATCCTATCTCTTCTATTTTATTAAGCTATATTCCTCTCCACCCACTTTTTCTGCAACAAAATAGACCTACCAGCTATTTCCCCCATAAACAGATTTCTATTTTTCTATTTCTATGTTTTTGCAGAGGTAGATCCCCTTGACTAGAATATTCTTCCCCCTTACTCCTATTTCTTAGAATCTCTAGATCTCCTAAAGACTCAGTGAAGTTGTCACCAGGAGACAGGAGATCTTCCTTTGTCACCTCAATTAAAGATCTGTTCTGTCCAGAGATTACTCTGATTTACTTTCTATATATTTGTTTCCTCCTACCCCCATGAAGACAGTGACTCATTTTTGTCTTTATGTCTATACTATCTAGTATGACATCTCTAATACAGTATGTTCTTTTAAAATATTTATTGAATCAAATTCAATTGAATACAACATTAACGTAAGATCTTACAGTACTTTTGGGTCTTTTTTAGAAGCTTTTCAGCTTATTTACATCTTATTAAAATAATATACCAATAACTCCATAATAATATTCCAGATATGATCTGAAACACAGCAGAGTCCTACAGGATTTTTATCTCCTTATTCCTGGAAGCCTTACCATTTTTGATGCAGCTGAATATTCCATTGGCTTTTTTGGTGGCCATATCACAATATTGATTCCTATTGACCTTTTAGTCCAATCAAAATCTATGACCTTTTTATGACGTATTATTGTCTAGCAAAAACTTTCCTATCTATTATTTGTAAAATGATATTTTAAAACTTCTCTATAGGTTTTTTTTTTTCATTTATCCAATTAAATTCCATCATTGATTTGGTATAGGTCTAGATTTTCAAAGTATTCTTGAGATTCTTATTTTGCCATTGAGAATGTTCATTCACTTTCTGTCATTTGCTTAATAAATATGCCAACTATCTTTATCAAAATAATTTATTATGTATAAAATGTAATATAATTTAATGTAATAATACACATATGTATGTATTTTGAATGTATGCACATATGTGCATAGGATTAAACAAAGATTTTTGAACACTGCAAAATCCTCCCTTATAGGAAAATATCAAATGATTGATGTCTACTCTTTGAATTCAGCCATTCCAATTATTTAAATATCATCTAAGTGCACTGTTATCTTGTCCAGGTCTCTACATATTCCTCACAAGAATATTATTGGATAATGCACTGAAGATTTTGCTAAAATCTGCTAAAA
The DNA here is from genome assembly GCA_023553655.1 of Myrmecobius fasciatus. Taxonomy (NCBI): domain Eukaryota; kingdom Metazoa; phylum Chordata; class Mammalia; order Dasyuromorphia; family Myrmecobiidae; genus Myrmecobius; species Myrmecobius fasciatus. The sequence continues at coordinate 327,751 of JAJPUD010001052.1, forward strand.
TATTCCTTGATTTAAGAAATTAGTAACCATGTCAAAAAAGGTAATAAGACTAGTCTGGGATGATCTGTTTTTGATAAAGCCAAGTTGGCTCTGTGAGATAATTGTTTCCTTTTTAGGTGTCCTATAACCATATATTGAGCAATATTTTCTATAATTTTGTTATGAATAAAAGTTAAGTTCAGTAATTTATATTTTAGAGTTCATTCTCCTTTTGTTCTTGAAATTGCCTTTATCCAATACTGTGGTACTTCTTCTATTCTGCACTATCTTTCAAGATGGCAAAGTCTCAGTAATCACACCTTCCTATTCTTTCAGAATCCTAGGATGTAATTCACATGAGTCAGGTGATTTGAAATTGGAAAAAAAAAACTATCCTCATACTACATTTTTATAGTATAGGAAAAACTACCTTCAAACCTATATCTTTACCTATATAGTGTATTATCCTATTAATCATATTTCTTATATCGTTTTTGGTTTATGGATCATTCTTTTCTACAGAAACAAATAAAAAAGAATGGAGCAGCTCTGCCTTTTCCTTTAGTCAGTTTTCTTTGTGACATTCAATCTTGGAGTGATCTTATCCCTTCTTTGATCCTGGTCTTTGTATCAATTAAGCTAATAACTCTTTTCATTGCCCTTAGCTTTTCTTATTAGCATCAGCTCATTCCGAGGTTTCACCCTCATGACCTTATTCCTAATGAAGCTACACCACATTTTGATTACCTAATCTTTATTCCATTTTCTTTTTGCATATTTTAAAAATAAAAGTTGATTGGTGAGTTATTTGTACATCCATATAAGTCTCATTATACAGCTCCTCCTTTTTTTTCTTATTGCAATTGTCTCACTTTGTGTCCTCAGAATCTTGTTTTTGATAACTCTCCTGTAAAATCCAGTTCCTTTTCCTCTGAAACCAATTTTTAATTAATTCTGACCAATAGTTCATGATTTGTATTTTGCTGTAAAAAATGTTCTAGAAATTCAAGTTCTATTATCTAGCACTATTCATATTCTTAATCATCTTTTCATTACTTAAATTTGATATAATTATTAGCATTGTAATTAACACTTTGTTTCATTGAAGGAACTAAGTGCTCTCAAGAAGCATTATTTTGTATACTTAAGGAGCCATGGAAGTGACTACTGCCAGAAGCAAAAGTTGGGAACATCCATGATTGAGTGAGATGAATTTGGTGGTTTTGAGAGTATGACTGAGACCCAAGCAAGACCTCGCATGGGTGACTGCATTGTCTGTATTTTCCAGAATGTCTTGCCTGCAGAGATGTTACTTTATCCCTAGATTTCCTATTTCTTGACATATTTTGTTGGAGCAGCACTTGGTATTCCTCCCACGGTAGAGTACTGGTTAGATATAAACCAAGAAGAGATCAATCTACATTAGCCGTTGGATAGACTTATCTATTGAAATTATTTTGTACTAACACAATTAATTCTATAATTATGTTCAACCAAAAGGAAAGATAGATGTCTCTGGAGCACTAATGACAGGATGGCATTTCTTAAGGCATTGACACTGGTTTGCCATTTTAGGATCAGAGTCATGCATTTTTTAAAGTTCCCTCTTTTCTTTGCAAGCATCATCAGAGTCAAAAACAAATAAACAAACAAACCAGCAAACAACAAACAAACCTGTTTTAAGATTACTGGTAGTAACTTCCTATCTGAGGACTTAGCAGTTTGGTCAGCTATTCTGACTCAAGGCTGGGTATTATTTTTTAAATTGCTCCATTCTCTTTGGTCTTGAGAATCTATTGACTGATAGTCTTGTCTTCCTTTTAGATATAAGAACTTCATGTTCCTCAGAAGGTTTTCAGTTCCAGTAGCATAGCTTTAGCTGTTAACAAGCAGTTGTATTTTTTAACCTTTTTTTTCCACAAGGATGCACTCACCATAAAACTAGAGAATTTTAATGCAGAAAAAGCATTATGGTATAATGGAGTGGTGAAAACTGGAGCTGGAAGCCAAGGACCTCAATTCAAAAACTTATTAAGTTCCAGTTGTGTAACTAGGGGCAAGTCATTTTCTCTATGAATCTGAGTTTCTCATTTGTGAAATAGGTATACATACATATATTTGTATGTATATATGCATATATGTATGTATATATATGTCAGATTTACTTTATAGGATTATTGTGAGGGAAATGCTTTGTATAATTTAAAGCACTATATTAATAAATGTGAATGATAATTATTGTTAGCCAGGACTGTCTTTATATCTTAAAAAGAGAACATGGAACTGGAATTTAGATCTAGAAAAAAAAAACAGATGATAGAATGCAAGAAAATTGAACAGCAGAACTAAAATGTCTTATTTTTATATATATTGCATATATTATTTTTATGTCCTTGTATTTATATCTGTTGTTCCCCCAGATAGCATGTAAAGTCCTTGAGAGCAGTTATTTTTTTGTTTTTATAACATTGCTTTAATAATGGCTTATTAATTGATTCATTGATTGAAGAAATCTTAAAAGAGAAAATGTTTGAGTAAGAAGGCATGGCTGGGACTGTCCATTCCAACACCTTTCTTTGACAGATGAAGGTCCTCAGGCTTAGAAAGGTGAAGCCATTTGCTCAGGCTCATGCAATGAGAACTCCACTTCATATTACTCCTAAGCTTTTTTTTTTTTTTCCCAATTATCACAACTGCTTCCCTGGTTCACTTTTCCAGGAAACAAATGTATAGTTTAACAGGGCTCCATCATGCCTTACTCCAAGGATTGATTCTAATGTTGAATATTTTAGGCACAGTGACAGTTTTGTCAGAGACTCCAGAGAATGATTCTTGGGGACAGATAACTATTTAGTTGAATCTGTCATCAGACTATCTGAGTATCAAAGCTATAAAAATATGGATTCATGTTGGTCTGTTTCCAACAAGACTCTGTTATTGATTCAAGTAACCTTTGGCTTATCTTTCTGTCCCTTGTTGTCACTTATCCCTAACAATTAATAGTCAGGGTCATATGGTGAGAACATATAATGGAACATATAAGGTACTTTACATATAATGCAGTTACAATGTGCTTTAAATAATTCAGACAAGACTTTCTTCTTTTAATTCAATGTTTATAGCATTTGGCCTTGGACAGAGTACATGAAACTTACCCATCAAGTAAGAGAAGAGCAGGATTGGGGCAGGTCTTTTCAAGGATTAAATTGTCCCAACAAGAATATGTTCACATTCCATCTCTTTTGCTCATAGAAACTTAACCTTCTCCAGAAGAAACTGCATCACTGGCCATTCTCTTTGGTGTTGGTTACATCTTTCCAGTCTACTGATTCACTGGACCACAGGAACTGGTAAACTCTTTGCTTCCTAATGCAATTCTCAGACCCTCCCCTCTGCTACCCCCTCAAAAATATCCTATCTTTTGTAGTTTGTGGTTTCTATCACTTGGTTCAGATCCCCATTGCTGTGCTATCTGGCTTACACTCTTTTTTTCAACCCAACTCCTAGCCTCATAAATGGGCATTTTATTACACATTTGATGCAATTTCAAATATTTTACCTTTTCAGATCATACATTTCCTCAATTCCCAAACTTTATTGCTTTATTCTGCCTCAACCATTCATAGAAATGGATGAACCTTAACTCTCACTTTAACCTACATCTCAGATTCTTGTCCTTTAAGGTCTCCTGTTCTACTCTTTTTTCCTATAATTCCCTCCACCCCTCTCTGTTCTCCCAGATTCAATAATATCACTTTTTCTTTTTTTAAATAATCTTGACTTTAGAGTTGAATAGCTAATCTTCTCATTTACTATATTATATCCTTTATTCCCTTGTCCCTTTCTTTTTCCACAATCAAACCCTGGCAGTATTCAATCATGAGTGCCACCCAAAATCCACATTCTACACCTAAACTGTTTAATTCTGCCAGAAATATGAACGATGTTTATTGCATCCAATATGACTATATATGTTTGTGTATATATGTGTGTGTATATATATATATATATATACATATATATATATATATATTTGTGTATATGTATATATACACACACCTACATACATAGATTTGTGTGTATTCTAAACTGGGACCATAGCTTTGGAGGGTCAAATTTAAATCTTTATTTTTGATCTCACTTCCCTCAGAAACAGTTCTAAACCTTTTCTCAAACCCCAGTGACTCTTCCATTCCATATTCCTTTCATTAATTGATGTCTTTGTCTCCTACTTTCCTGAGAAAATAAAGATTATTTGTTGTTATTGTTGTTTCCTTTTTCACTTCTCCCCTCGTCCACACCTAATGGGAAAAAAAAAAACAAAAAAAAAACCCATCTTTACTCATTCTCTCCTTGCATCTCCCTCCTTAATTTATGCTTCAGAGGAAGAGGTGTCCCTTCACTTTGGCAAGACCAATCTCTTCTTTCTGTTTCCTTCTATTTTATCCAAAAGACTGTCACGTCTAGCCATGTTCTTTCTTTTTCTTTCTCTTGTATACTTTAATTTAATTTTTTTCCTGATATCACAAATAAATTTGCTTCTTAGAAATTGTTCCAGTCACCCAATTTTGTAACTTTAGAATTGTCTTTGACTAATTCTTTTTCCTCATCTTCTAAATCGAATCTATTTTATGCAGCCTCTTTAATATCTATTATCCATCCTTTTTTTCCCCTTTACTCACAGAACAATCAAACCTAATTTGAATCATCACCTGATGCCAGGCTAATTACATTAATGGCCTGATTGGTATCTTCCCATTTCAGTTTATCCTTTGCTTCCAACCATTTGTCTTGTGTCTGTTCTTGAGGGACAAAAAGAACAAATTCAATCTCTCTTCCACATGACAGTCCTTCAGATTTGTGTTCTTCATGAGCATTCTCTATTCTAGGCTAAACCACTACTGCTACGATTTATATGATGCTCTTCATATATTTTAACTCATTTGATCTTCACAACAACTTTACAAGATAAGTTTTATCAGGCAGTTGGTCAACACAGATTTAAATTCCTATTATGGGCTAGACACTACTAAGCATTGGAGACAACAAATGTGCAGTCTCTGCTCTCAAAAAACACAATGATTAAAGAAAAGCAGGATAACTTTCTAAGAAAAAACCTTCTTGGAGGCAATTGTCTAATTACTTTATATGAAAGGACTCATTAAAATAGTAACTAACATATACACGTTATAAAGCTAATTTAAAAAATTAACAGTGTCAAAGTTTGCAGACAGATCCAGAAGAAATGAGGCCTGTGGGTTTGATAGTTATGAGATCACTGGTATCTTTTGTAGAAAACTATCCTCAAAAATACTTGGATTGTCTAGCCTCATAAACTATTATCCTATAGATTTTTCTCCTTTTTTGTGGTCAAAATACATAAGAAAGCCTTCTACAATAAGAGCCTTTACTTCCCTTCTACTTATTCACTTCTTAAGCCTCTGGAGTCTGTCTTAACATTCAATTGAAAAAAGATTGTTTCTTAAATCTGGCCTTTTAATCAATTTAACAGATTCTGTGGTTATCTCATATCATCTAGCCACATGTTTTTCTGCAGGGATATCATGAGAGACTGTATGCAATGATTTTCCTTTAAGCTTAGCATATTTGCAGCATTTCCTTGATCTGTAAGTTTAGTATCTATTGCCATCACCACCATCCCCTCTACCCCCAAAAAAAGGTTTGTTTCGCATAACCTGTTCTTGATTAAATCATACTGGTTCTTTGTAGTCAGTACTTCCTTTTCCAGATATTCATTAAATATACATTTGTTAACATGTTAAAAATTTTGCCAGAAATTGAAGTGAAGCTCACAGGCCTATAATCTTCAGATTACCTTCTGTTTTGTTTTGTTTTGTTTTTAGAAATGAGACATTTGAATTTCTATAACTCCATGATACTCTTCCCATTCTCTATGATGTTTCAAAGAATGTCCTGATGATGAAATATCTGTAACTTTTTCTAGATTTGAAGGAACTGAATTCCTTTGAAATTCTTCTTATATGGAATGTGTCTAATGAAATTTGTTTCAGCTTCCATACTATTTCATGGTAATGAATCATGACAATTGAAAGAGTAGTCAAGAAAGAGAGGGAAGAGAAAAGGCCACTGATTTTGTCAGTAAGAGATTATTGATAACCCTAGGGAAAACAGATATAGTTAGGTGCTGAAATGAAAAGCTAGATTGCAGAAATGTTTTTCACTTTGGAATCAGGAAAGGATCTAAATTCAAATCTCATCTCTGACACATTGCCTCTGTGATTTTGGATTAATTATTCCACCCCTTTAAGCCTTTTTTCTCTTTATTTATGCAATAGAGATGTTACTACATTTTTACTAAAGCATTAATTTTATGCTCAAACAATATAATATAAGCAAAGCAACTGGCATACTCTAAAATGTGATGGAAATGAGCACTTAAGGATGTTTCTCTTTTGGAACCTATTTCCTTCTTTTGGAATGCACTGGGCCTAATATGCTAGTGTATCTGTCAATCAAGCATCGGGTGTCTGATGGAATGCTTAGGCTCTGAGTATTTTGAATTAACTCATCCAATTACAAAGAATCCCACCAAACAATTCCCTTTCAAATTTAATTCAGCTGATTCTATCTAGTCTAATACAATTAAGATCCATCTTAATGGCAGAAGCTGCAATTGCTAATTGTTCTTCCTTTTTTTCTTGCATCTTTTTTAAACAGGCATCTATCAAATTCCTGAATATTGTTTCAGTTCTTTTTGCCTTCTAAACTCTACTTAATTAAGCTGAAGATACAGGGGATGAGAGCTTTATCGCCCTTGATGATTTTGTTGGGAAGGCTGAAGATAGCCTACACAACTCTACTGAACACATTAATACTGGTTTGCATTTTCCAACCTGAACTTGGCCCCGAAAATGCTTCAAATTATGTGTGTGTGTGTGTGTGTGTGTGTGTGTGTGTTGTAGTAAAAGGAAGGTTGTTTTCAGATAATAGAAGAGTTAAATTTAATTCTTTTTCCAGGCATTGAAAGTTGTTTACAATCTGGCTCCAGTTTTCTTTCTAAAACTATTTGAAAGAAAAAGCTGGGGTGGAGGGAGAAGTTGGAACATTTATTAAGAGCTTACTATGTGTCAGGCACTGTGCTAAGCAATACTGGAATATAAATAGAAAAATAAAAAATAGGAGTTTCTGTTCTTAAGGAATTCACTCTAATTGGGGAAAACAACACAAAGTTGCAAGATAGAACTGGATATCCTAAGGGTTCAATAGAAGCACAAATAGTGAGGTCCAGGAGACTTTATGTTACAGGAAGGTCAAAAGACAATATAGGGGAATACAGTGTACATAGAGAGAGTTTATATAAAGTAATTGTTTGAGAACCTTGAGTTCCAGTGTCAGAGTTCCTGGGAAGGCTTGATGATCTTCCATTTTATCAGAAGGAATAGAATTGCAGTCTCTTTTCTTTCATCCAAGCCATGTCACCAGTCAAGCAGACAGATTGATTATGGGAAGTCAGGTGGAGGAGGCAAGGTGCAGGAACGTACTTTTACATTATCCTTCTCCATATGTCCTTTTTCATGTTATATTCATGTTAATCTTCAGACACTCTCCTAGTTTTATTTAACCTGATTTACTTTCTCTTGACTTCCATTTTCCCTAGTTCTCTGCTAGGTTTAGAATGTACTCACCCTTTACTCCCATGTCTAAAATGGTTTTTACTTCCTTTAAAGATAGTTCAGGTGCCATCTTCTAGCACCTGATCTGAATAATTATTCATTGAAATACCTTGTATTCACTTAAATGCCTACATGCTACAGCCCCCAATAAACAGTGCAGTCCTTGACATCGGAGGATTTCATTTTTTTTTTTTTATTAAAGCTTTTTGTTTGCAAAACATATGGATGGGTAATTCTTCAACATTGACCCTTACAAAGCTTTCTGTTACAAATTTTCCCCTCTACTTCCCACCCCTCCCCTAGACAGCAGGATATCTACTACATGATAATTATGTTAGAATACTTGTCAAATCGAATATATGTATACATATTTCCACACTTATCTTGCTGAACAAGGAAAATCATATCAACAAGAAAAAAAAATCTGAGAAAGGAAACACAATGGAAGCAAACAACGATAGAGAGCATGGAAATGTTATGTTGTGGTCCACATTTCATATCCCTCTCTCTGGGTGTAGATGGCTTTCTTTACTGAACAATTGGAACTGGTTTGAATCACCTCATTGATGAAGAGAGCCATGTCCGTCAGAATTGATCCTTGTTGCCGTGTACAGTGATCTCCTGGTTCTGCTCATTTCACTCTGCATCAGTTCATGCAAGTCTCTCCAGGCCTCTCTGAAATCGTCCTGCTGGTCGTTTCTTACAGAACAATAATATTCCATAACATTCATATACCATAATTTATTCAGCCACTCTCCAATTGATGGGCATCCATTCAGTTTCCAGTTTCTAGCCACTACAAAAAGGGCTGCCACAAACATTTTTGCACATGTGGGGCCCTTTCCTTCCTTTAAGATTTCTTTGGGATATAAGCCCAGCTAGAAACACTGCTGAATCAAAGGGTATGCACAGTTTGATAACTTTTTGAGCATAGTTCCAAATTACTTTCCAGAATGGTTGGATCCGTTCACAGTTCCACCAACAATGTATCAGTGTCCCAGCCTTCCCACATCCCCTCCAATATTCATCATTATCTTTTCCTGTCATTTTAGCCAATCTGACAGGTGTGTAGTGGTACCTCAGGGTTGGCTTAATTTGCATTTCTCTGATAAATAGTGATTTGGAGCACCTTTTCCTATGACTAGAAATAGTTTTAATTTCATCATCTGAAAATTGTCTGTTCATATCCTTTGACCATTTATCTATTGGAGAATGGCTTGAATTCTTATAAATATAAGACAATTCTCTATAAATTTTAGAAATGAGGCCTTTATCAGAATCCTTAAATGTAAAGATGATTTCCCAATTTATTGCTTCCCTCCTAATCTTGTCTGCATTCATTTTATTTGTACAAAAACTTTTAAACTTAATATAGTCAAAATTATCTATCTGGTGTTCAATTAAGAGTTCCTATTCTTCTTTGAACATAAATTTATTCCATCCTCACAGGTCTGAGAGGTAAACTATACTATATTCCTCTAATTTGCTTACAATATCACTCTATATCTAGATCATGGACCCATTTAGATCTTATCTTGGTATGTGGGATACGATTTCATTTTTGCCTTTATTTACCACTGCTTAGTGTAATGCTATTTAAATATAGGTTGCATTCAAAATATAACTGTGAAGACAAGATCCTTGTTCTTGGTCTTAGTTCTCTTTCAGCCCCTTTCTGTGTCCACTCGTCATCACAGGAGAAGATTTTGGAATTGAGTCACTGGAGAGCCTCACACTTGAGAAAATTACTGAAAATATTTTAGAATGTGGAAATTTAAAAAGAAGTAATACAGAACTTTTGACCTAAACTGAAATTCTCTGATGCAGATTCATCTTATTAATGTTTCTTTTATATTAATGTATGTTTTCAAGGACATATTTTTTCTCTTATTGCCCACATTAGCTGCACCCCAAAAATTGTAGTTTGTTGTTTCAGAATTAATATCCTCTTTCACATACATAATGTTTCTATGATTCGTTCTTAGATCTGCTCATTTCTAAATTCCATTTAGGTATGTGTATTTTGCTTAATTTAATTTTATTATAATTTGTAAAGCATTGGTTCGTATTTATACTTTTTTACATTAATTTGCCATTCCTCTATGCCCTAGTATATGATTTATTTTTTCTAAAAATATTATGTACACATTTTTAATGCTCCCTTCCAGAAAATGCCATGGTTCTTTCATAATTTTAAATTCTCTAACTTGTACACTTTTTTATTTTTGATTTTGTTTATGTTTCTATAAAATTTACCTCATTTTGAGAGAATAACATTTGTTTTCTACTACTTCTATTTTCTTATCATGTTTATCTTTTTCCAATTCAATTAACTATGAATTTAGATGCTATTCCATTTGGAGCATATATATTTAATTTTGATATTGATTCACTTTCCAAGATTCCTTTATGTATAATATAGTTTTCTTGTTTACTGATATTGTAATTTTTTCTTCTTTTGATAGCATGATTGCAACTTGTTTTATATTCATCTGATGTATAATAAATTATATTCAATCATCTAATTTTGATTTTATATGCATCTACTTTTTATATATCTTGTGAATAAGTTATGGGCTTTCTTTTGTGACCTTCCTTTTATTGATTTATTTAATCCCATCACATTTAAAGTTATTGTCATTAGATTTGTTTTTTCTCCTTTTAATATCATTTTCTTTTAAGTCAGTACTTTGTTCCTATTTTATTTTAACTATTTTATCTTTATCCTTCTACCCAATCTCTCTCTTCTTCTTCTGCTCATGTTGACAAGTCCTGTGTAGAAGTTTTCCCAATATCTTTTTTATAGTCCCCCTTTTCTTTGATCCTTCTCTACAGCTCTGGAACAAGTTTTCATCACCTTATACCTGGTGTGAGAAATGGTCTCCTGGTCTCTCTTTCTCTAGTCTTTCCCCAATACAGTTCATTCTCTACTGAGGTATTAAATTGTTTTTGCAAAAATCCAGGTCTGATAATATCAGATTTATACCCTACTCAATAAACACTATAAGTACACACAGTCATTGTGAATAAGCAGCCACATTAGCCAAGTATACAACCATGTTTAGAAGAGACTGAGAAATACTTTTTTTCAAAAACAGAGGCAGATGAAAAAATCTAAAACATTTATAGAGGCTTATGAGTGATGTTTTTGTCATAGGAATATTTTGAGTGGAAGAAGACCTAAAAATACTTTAATATCTGGTGTCATATATAAAACTCATTGGTACTTGGGTCCCTTTAGATGCTATATATAATAGATGCTTAATATATATATTTGTTGGATTTAATTTAATTTATAGAAATAGCAAAATGAAAACCCATGAATTTGATTAAAGTTGCATTTGTGTAGAAACCATTATGTGAATACTCTATCTCTTCAAAAGTGCTAGTCAATGTCCCATACATAAATAGCTATCATTTTTATATTTAATATTTCTTATTTTTGGCAGTTACATGTAAAACAGTTTTTACATTTGTTTTTAAAACGTTGAGCTCCAGATTCTTTCTCTTCCTCCCCACCCCACCCCATTAAGAATGTACATGTGAAGATGTGCAAAACATTTCCATGAAAGTCATTTCATAAAAGAAAACATAGATCTTCCCCTAAAAAAACTCTCAAGAAAAATGAATTTTAAAAAAGAAAAGAGTATGCTTGAATTTCTGTTCAGAGAAAATCAGTACTTTATTTGGTTATGGATAGCATTTTTCATCATAAGTCCTTCAGCATAGTCATGAATATTTGTATTACTAAGAATAACAAAGTCATTCACAGTTGACCATTCCAC
>JAJPUD010001052.1:344169-384293 GCA_023553655.1 Myrmecobius fasciatus
CTTCTTGTAATATCTTTTCCTTGGTATGATAGTTCTGGAATTTAGCCACGATATTTCTGGGGGACTTAATTTTTGGGTTTCTTTCAGGAGGTGATCAGTGGATTGTTTCAAGGAGTATTTTGCCTTCTGGGTCTAAAATATCAGGGCAGTTTTCTTTTATGATTTCCTGGAAGATAGTGTCTAGGTTCTTTTTTTCATCATGGCTTTCAGGAACCCCTATAGTCCTTAGATTATCTCTCCTAGATCTATTTTCCAGCTCAGTTGTTTTTCCTAGGAGATATTTTATGTTTTTCTCTATCTTTTCATTTTTTTGTTTTTGTTCGACTGATTCTTGAAGTCTTGATGAGTCATTCATTTCCAATCTTTCATTCTAGTTTTTAATGTCTTATTTTCTTCAGTTACTGTTTTTAGTTCCTTTTGCAAATGACCAATTACATTTTTTTGTTCATTGCATTCTTTTTCCATTTTTTCTATTTTATTTTGCAGTGATCTCATTTCGTTTCCCCATGTTTCTTCTAACTCTCTTTTAAGATTTTTTATGCAATCTTCAAAGAAAGCCTTGTGACATGGAGACCAGTTTATGTCTCTCTTTGGGGCTTTTTCTGGAGTTGCTTTACCTTTAGGGGCCTCAGGGTTTGAGGTCTGCTCTTCCCTCTCTCCATAAAAGTTGTCTATGGTGAGAGCTCTTTTTTGTTTTTTTATTCATTTTTTTAAAGGTGTGAGGTCTGTTTAGGGCAAAGGTGGGACAGCTGCTTTAATTTGCCCTGGGGCAGTTCTGCTGATTGAGTTATTTCAGGAACTGGGCAGTTCTGCTGATTGAATTATTTCAGGTACTGGGCAGCTTAGCTGATTGAATTATTTCTGGTGCTGATCAGTCCTGTTGTTTGATTGATTGCTTTAAGGTGCTGTGTAATGGTAGCTAGGTCTGATGCTCCTCAGGGTTTCAGTGGTTCCCAATCCATCCCCCTCAAAAGGCAGACCCTCCAAACCACCTGCCCACAATCAGGACCGATTGGTTCAAGAGGCCCGCAGAAGACTCCCAGGTGTGTGAAAAGCACAGCGCTCCCACTCCTGTTCCGACTCCTGTTCCAGCTCCCTGCCCCAGTCTCCCTGAGCTGCAGTCTGGGTTCAGCACACCATCCCCCTGCCCAATTAAAACAGACCTGTTTTGAGGTTCTTCCAGAGTATCTTCTTCTAGAATCGTGTTGTCCTCCAGATATTGTGGATTTTTTGCTTCAAAATCAGTCTAGAGGCTTCATATGTTGTTGGTTTGAGGGGAGGTTAGAGGAGGTTACAGAGACTCCTGTCTGATCTCTGCCACCATGGCTCCACCCCCGGAAGGAAGAGCCCATTATCTCCATTTTATAAGATAACTGAGGTAGGCAAAACTTAAAAACTTGTCCAAGGTCACACAGCTAGTAAGTATCTGAGGCTGAATTTGAATATAACTTATTTATTATGTAAATATTAAGTGATTAAATCAGTATTTGTTTTTTTTTTTACCAAAGCAAAAGGAATGGTGTATTTTATTTTATTTTTTTTTCACTAATTGATTTTTTAAAATTTTATTTGCATAACATACATGTTGGTAATTCTTCAACAATAACCGTGACATAGCTTTCTGTTGCAAATTTTTCCCCCCAATTCCCCACCCCTCCCCTAGATGGCAGGACATCCACTACATGTTAATTATGTTAAAATATTGGCAAATCGAATATATGTATACACATTTCCACACTTATCATTGTTGTGCAAGAAAAATGTTATCTACACAAAAATATATCAGATAAAGGAAACTCAGTGTAAGCAAACATCAATCAAGGAGTATGAGAATGTTATGTTGTGGTCGACATTTCACATCCCTCTCTCTGGGTGTATATGGCTTTCTTCAGTGAACAATTGGACGTGGTTTGAAACATTTCATTGTTGAAGAGAGCCATGTCCATCAGAATTGATCATCATATAGTACTGTTGTTGCCATGTATAATGATCTCCTGGTTCTGCTCATTTCACTCAGCATCAGTTCATGTAAGTCTCTCCAAGCCTCTCGGAAATCATCTTGCTGGTCATTTCTTACAGAACAATAATATTCCATAATTAAATCAGTATTTGAATATGGGCTTCTTCTAATTTTAAGATGACTCTTTACACTGTTCTATTCATGCTCAGTAATAATATTTTATGGTCAAATGAATGTGGCTTCTTCTATATTTCGAAAGGAAAAGAGACTGTCCCTTAATAGGATGAAAGCATCCAGAGCTAGCAGGGACGTTAGAGAGTATTTGCCAGCAGTTTTTTAAGCTAGGGTCTGTAAGCTTCAAACCCCCCCCCACATGTTTTATTTTTTGTTTTGTTTTTAAGTTTTAGGTTTATTTTTATATAAACTTTTTATTTTCAAAACACATTGCATAGATAGTTTTCAACATTCACTTTTTTAAACTTGTTTCCCCTGCCCCAAGGCAATTGGGGTTAAGTGACTTGCTCAGGGTCACATAGCTGGGAAGTATTAAGTGTCTGAGACCAGATTTGTACTCAGGTTCTCCTGATTTCAGGGCTGCTGCTCTATCCACTGCACCGCCTAGGTGCCCCTCAACATTCACATTTGCAAAATCTTGTGTTCCAAATTTTTTCTCTCTCTCTTCCCCTCCTTTAAAAGCAAGTAATTCAATATATGTTAAACAATTGCAATTCTTCTATATATATTTCCATAATTATCATGCTGTACAAGAAAAATAAGATCAAAAAAAGAAAAAAAAGTGAGAAAACAAGATGCAAACAAAAAAACAAAAAAGTGAAAATACTACCCCCCCCACACACACACAATAACAATATTTTACCATGATAGGTTTCCTTTGTAATTCTTTATATTTTATTTTAGGCATCTAAGAACATTATTCTGAGAAAGGATCCATAATCCATATGCTTCTTCAGATTGTGACAGGAGCATGTGGTACCTAAAGTTTAACTACTCCTGATTCTAGTCCAACCTTTCTGTTTTTCATCTGAGAAAAAAGTCTCTGGGAGAATGAAATGATTGCTTCAGTGAATATAATAAATAGCAGAACTAGCGCTTAAACTTGAGTCTTTTGGTCAAATCCAGTGTTCCTTTCACTACATCATGGTCGAATCCAAAAATGGTTGGGAATATGGCTCATGGCAGACTGAAATGAAGATGGAGGGTAGGGTTAGCATTTTGTTTAATCCCCGTGACTAGAATTTTAGTGGGACCATAGAATGTCAGAGCAGGAAGGCATCCTAGGATGTGTCGCATCCAATGGAGGCTCTGAACTCCAAGACTCAGAGAAAGAAACTGAGTTGCTCAAGCAGAGTGAATGGTGACAAAATCAGCACTTTCTTCTCCAGATAGTCCCTGTAGCAGTTTGTTCTACCTCCAGCTAACCCTAGGAGATTATAAAGTAGAAAGTCCACCCCACAACTGCTTTTGAAAGGACCTCAGGTTCAATATGCAGAGATAATCTCACAAAGAATTAAAATGAGAACTTTTCCTCAAACACTTAGAGCTGATTCCATTTAAAAATATCATGAAAAAAATCTAGCAAATTTCTGCAATCTTAGTGAAGTTGCATGTAATTATTCCGAGCTTCCATATGGAGCTAGTAAATTTCCCCAGATCCCTAATGAGTTTACATAGAAGCCTATAAACTTGTGAGGAATCCTGAAAAGCTGAGAAGCAGATCCCTTCCTTGAAATTCTATTCTCTTCTACTGAATTCTGGAAATCTGTGCTAGGAAAACTCATCAATTGCATCTTTATCAGATTTGCATGTGATACAAAGCTAGGAAGGAGAAATAACATACTAGATGTCAGAGTCTGAATTAAAAAAAAAAAGTTCTTGGCTGTCCATAACCCTGGGCTCTGTCTAATATTATGCCATGACAGAATCATATAACTGAGAGTTAGCAAGGACTCAGGAGTCACCTTGTCTAGATGATGCCTGGAAGAAACCAGCACTGTAAAATACGCTACCAGACACTCTGATGGGAAAACCCACCAATTGTGACGTCATCACAGTGAATTTTGGGATAGTTGTAAGTTTCAGAAACATTTCTTGACGTCAACTAAAAGTTTGTCTTTTTGTAACTTCCATCAATTTTCCTGGATCAGCCTCCTGGCACCTAAGAGAAGTTTAAAGCTATGTCACCATGTGGTGACCTCTCAAAGACTTCCTGTTTTCTTCAAATGAGAATATAGCTATGATACATCCATCAGATCCGGTCATTTTTTTTCTGCAGATTAAACATTCTAGATCCTGCAATAAATCCAAATATATTTTTATGTGTTTACATTTACTAGGGATAAATAAAGTTTTACATTTTTGTCCAAAAAATTAAATTCAGAAGTATTAGAGGGCAGACAGAGACTTGTCAAGGTTCCTGAAAAGGATCTGAGAGTTTTAGCTGACCACAAAGCTGAGGACAGCAGCCAAAATACTCCAATTCAAATTTAGATTATATTAAGAGAGGTTTATTATCTAGGTGATAAAACTGTCATACTCTGCCCTTGTCAAATTCTTGACATGTGGGCTGTAGGTTCACTCTTCCAACCTACATTTGGATTAGTAATTTGGGTCCTAGTTACCACTCTTCTCTGGGGTACACACAGCAGTCTTTCCCTCTCTTTTCCCTTTCCACTCCCTCTCTCTCCCTCTTTCCCTTCCTCTATCCCTCTCTTGCTCTTTCTTTCTCTCCCTCTCTTCATCTCTCTCTCTCTCTCTCCTTCTCTCCCTCTCTCCCTCCTTCCTTCTCCTTCTCCATCTCCCTCCCTCTCTCTCCTCCGTCTTCCTCCCTTCTTCTTTCTCCCTCTCTCCTCTCCCTATCTCTCTCCCTCCCTCTCCTTCTCCATCTTCCTCCCTCTCCTCCATCTTTTTCCCTCCTCTCTCTCTCTCTCTCTCTGTTTCTCTTTGCCTCTCTCTCTCTCTGTGTGTCTCTGTCTCTCTCTGTCTCTCTGTCTCTCTCTGTCTCTCTGTCTCTGTCTCTGTCTCTCTTTGTCTGGGTCTGTGTGTGTGTGTGTGTGTGTTGTGTACTGGAGCCTGGGAGTGCTGACAGTTAAATTTTCAATGCATTCACACCTCACTATTCAGCAAATCCTATAGATTAAGGCTTGATTTATTGTTATGTTGATTGCTTAGACTTATGAAAGAGATGGGGAAGATATTAATAATGCACATTAAACATTTTTTTATTTGCAAAACATATGTATGGGTAATTCTTCAACATTAACCCTTACAAAGCTTTCTGTTACAAAATTTCCCCCCTACTCCCCACCCCTCCCCTAGATGGCAGGATATCTACTACATGTTAATTATGTTAAAATACTTGACAAATTGAATATATGCATACATATTTCCACACTTATCATTGTTAATGCACATTAAACTTAAAAGTACATTATATACTTTGTTTTCCACAAAGCAGGTTGTTGATTACTTAACATTTACCAGCATATCCCTCATTTTAGAAGAAACTCTGAGTAGTTGATATGTTAATTCTCCAACCAGTGTCTTCCCCACATATATTAGGAATATTTTGATTAGTTAATGTGTTCCATTTTTTAAAAATACACTGATAATCTAGAAAAGGTCAATTGGTACGATGCAAAAAGAACTCGATTTAGAATCAGATCATATAGATTCAAATTCCAGATCTGATATTTACTACTTACGTGACTTCAAGCAAACCACTTTTTCCATCTGAGGCTCAGTTTCCAAATAAAAAATGAGAGAATTAGACAAGGTAATTTTCAAGATCTCATCAAATTTTCTAAGAGCCCATGATTATGAAAAAAGTTCCTGGCAGGCCAGAAATCTGGACTACTTTTAAATATCGTGGAATCACAGAATAAGAGAATATGAGAAGTGGAAGGAAGTCAGGATGGGTAGAGGGTAGGTCATGTAGGAATAGTGAGACTCCAAAAAAATCAATCTTATTTTGGAGTTTATTGAGTTCACCAGCAAGGTAATCCCACCTATACAAGCAGAGACTCCCCAAAACAAGTTTTTATGGGAATGATATATTCTTAAACTATAAAAAGGGGAATATTTCAGGCAAAAGTATGTTGGAAGGGGATATTGTATGGGCTGACTGATGAAAGAACATAGATTGACTTGAATGATCAAGCTGATTCCTGAAATTAGGGAACCTTAGAAGTCTCACTGAAATGACCTTATTACAGAGGATGTTCTTGTGGAAGGGTGTTTGGAACAAGGAACATAGCAAGGAGTCCTTTATTTCCTGGACAATGATGGAAGAAGATATGCTTGATTCACCAAGATAGAGGGACATATGCTCAATTTGTCATCCATCAAGGGCCACAAGTTTATGCTATGCAAAAATTAATTGAGAGAATTCACAATGTTTAGTTTTATTGGAGATATGCAGGGGTATTATACAAATAATTTTCTTGAAGGATTTTTTAAATTATATTTTTATTTTGAATTTTATGAAAAAACAAAAAACAATGTTCCATAATCAAAACAGAACAGAAAAAAGGGCAATGTGTGAAAATGTAAATATTGTCTCTAGTTTTTGAGGGAAAGTAACTATAGAATATATTCAATGTACTTTGAAAAATATCTTGCTTGCCTATGTTTCCTTCATTTCTTTTGTTTGCAGTTTTTTAAAAAAAAGTTTCAGTTACTCTCTTTTCTTACTTTTCTTTTTTGCTAACCCTCTTCTTATCCCCTCCATTCTTTCTCAATACACAGAGAAAAATATACTCCTTATGCAAATGAGCATAGTCAAGTGAAACAAATCCAAATATTTGCCATGTCTGAAAATATACAACTCATTCTGCACCTTAAGTTTATCACCTTTCTGCAAGGAATATGGTAGTGTACTTCCTTTTTAGTCCTCTGGTTAGTCATTATATCGATCAGAATTTTTAAATATTTCAAAGATTTTTTTTTCCTTTAAAATATTGTTACTGTGCCCAAGAATTGGGGGAGGGACTTGCACTTCAGGATAGGAAATAAAACACTGCCTTTGTGGTTCCAAAAGTGTGTATGCAAAAATGTAAAATAAATCTTTCCAGAATTTAAAAAAAAATAAAGAAATATTGTAACTGTATAAATTGTTCTCTTGACTTTTTTCTTACTATTTGACTTTGATGTCAGACAGTAGAAGGGGGAAATAAGCCTGACAATGTTGTGCAACTCTGCCTTACTTAAATCCAATTTATGCTCAATTCACCCTCTGATATAATTGATCCTCCTTGAAAACAAAAGACAAGCAACAAGAGCATTCTCTTTTGGTTCTGCTCAGTTTACTTTTTATCAGTTCATAAATTCCTTTCTAGATATCTTGCAAGTTATCCCATTCATCATTTTGTGTATATGTATGTTGATATAATATTCCATAACAATCATTTGGCATAATTTCCTCAACCATTTCTTGACTGATAGAAATTCCTTTCTTATCAGTTTTATGCTACAATAAAAGTGTGCCTATAAATATTTTATATATAAGAATGTTTTTAGTCTTTTTAAAAAATCTTTTTGAGGTATAGGCCAAAGTATTTGCATCACTTAGTGAATATACATAAAAAACTTTCCAAAAAGGAAGACTGATTTATACTTCCACCAACAGATTGTCATTTTTGCAAATGTGATAGATTCTTCAAATATTTGAAAGACGTTATTACATTTTTCCTTTTCCTCCTGCAACTTTATTCATTATGTTAATATTTGGAATAGTGTGAAGAAGATACAAAGGAGCAAACATTAAGTTTTATGTACAGAAAAAACTTCCTAATGATCCAAATTCTCCAAAAGTAGAATGATTGCTTCAGGAATTACTAGGGTCCATTTCATAAAAATTATTCAAGGAAGTGTCTTATGGCCAGTTTGAAGGAATTCATATTCAGGAATGGACTATCCTATATGGCTTCTAAGGTTCTTTTCAACCTGGAAATTCTGTGATTCTTTGTAGTTCTCTTTTAGCTTCCTTAAAACTATAACTAAATTGTAGGGATGTTGGATAATCAAGTAAAGGTTATGGAATAGAGTGGATCCTTGCTTCAGGCATTAGTTGGACTATTTGAAGTCCTTAGCAAATACCCATGGTAACATGTAAATTGGCAGAAGTCTAAGTTGTCAACACATTCTATCTTTATCTTTAAGAAATTGGGGTTTGCTGACTTGACTCTTGGTGATCCATTTAATTTTAAATGAAAGCATATTGAAATTTATTTTTGGTTGAATTTTTGAGAATTGCCCAATACTTTTTGTAGTAACTAAAGATTTTAATCACTCATATCAGAGGGGTGGAGAGGTGAGGGAACAAACATTTATTATGTGCCCACTAGGTACCAGGCACCCTGCTAAGCACTTAATAACACCCCTATGTAGTAAGTGTTTGAAGCCAGATTCATAGTCAGGTATTTCTGATTACAGGTTTAACTAGCATTGTATCTCTTTTACTATATTGTCTGCTCTAAAATAGTAAGTACCAGAAGTGAGATTTGAACTCAGGCCTTCTGACTTAAAATTCTGTGGTTTTCTATTACATTATATTTTTCTATTAAAGTCATTTTATACCTATACTGAAGAATCATTGATAGAGAAGAATATTACTGGGGAATCAGCTATCAACAAGGTAGATTGCAACAGCAAAAGCACAGACCCTGACATGAAAGGCAATGAAAATCCCTTTCCAAACCAAAAATTAATTCTGTCCCCAACTGTTACTGTGGGACAGATAGACATAAGAAGAATAAGGAGAGTTTATATCTTGCCTCCAAAACTCACTATTTCTATGACCCTGGATAAGTCACTTTGTTTCTTTGAGATGCCTTATCCAATTCTTTAAATCAGACTAGAAATATTCATCCAATTTGCCTCCCAGGGGTATCATAGGGAAAGTGCTTCATTGTCCTTAAAGTGCTATGTAAATATAAGCTATTACTACTGAATTATTGTGCCTGATATGCCACCATTGATCCTTCATTTGATTTATGAGATTGACTGCTTCATTTAAAATGCAAATTCACTGTCTTAGAGAAATATTGTGCCATTTGTCAGAAGCTAAGACTTTAGCTCAGATTAGTTTATCATATTAGCTCTACTGTCATCAAGACTCCTACACCATGGGGCATGAACCAGAGCTTGTTGTATCTCAACCAATTTAGGGCTAGGGTTCATTGGATGTGGACATTTATTGGATAGATTAAAAAACTGGAAGAAGCCTCAGATATCTTTAGTTTGCTCTCATTGTCCTTTCTTATTTTTCTTTTTTGTTAAAGATTTTTGTTTTTCAAAATATGTGCATGGATAATTCTTCAACATTGACCCTTGCAAAACCTTGTTCCAATTTCTCCCTCCTCCCACCCATCCCCCAAATGGCAAGTAGTCCAATACATGTTAAACATGGTAGAAATATATGTTAAATCCAATATATGCATACATATTTATACAATTAATTTGCTGCACAAGAAAAATCAAATCAAACCAGAAAAAAATGAGAAAGAAATTAAATGCAAGCAAATAACAACAAAAAAGTGAAAATGCTAGGTTGTAAAGCACACTCAGTTCCTACAGGCCTCTCTCTGGGTGAAGATGGCTCTCTTCACAATATCATTGGAACTGGTTTGAGACATTTCATTTTGTTGAAGAGAGCCATGTCCATCAGAATTGATCATTGTACAGTCTTGTTGTTGCTGTGTATAATGATCTCCTGGTTCTGCTCACTTCACTGAGCATCAGTTCATGCAAGTCTCTCCAGGCCTCTCTGAAATTGTCCTGCTGGTCGTTTCTTACAGAGCAATAATATTCCATAACATTCATATACCATAATTTATTCAGCCACTCTCCAATTGATGGTCATCCCTTCAGTTTCCAGTTTCTAGCCACTACAAAAAGGGCTGCCACAAACATTCTTGCACATGTGGGGCCCTTTCCATCCTTAAGATCTCTTTGGAATATATTGCTCTAATTTTATAGGTTAAAAATGAGGTGACAGAAAGGAAAGGACTTCCATCCCATAACTAGAATAGCCACAGAAATGGGCTTTAAACTGAGGTCTGGTAGACTATCTTTTATAAAGGACTGGGGTGGATATAGGAGAGGTGTCATATATCGTTTATTGGGGCCAATCTTAATTCTTTTC
The DNA here is from genome assembly GCA_023553655.1 of Myrmecobius fasciatus. Lineage (NCBI taxonomy): Eukaryota > Metazoa > Chordata > Mammalia > Dasyuromorphia > Myrmecobiidae > Myrmecobius > Myrmecobius fasciatus. The sequence goes on from JAJPUD010001052.1 coordinate 354,291, forward strand.
GATTTTGCAATATTCAATATTAATTGTTTTATAGTGGTTCCTTTAATCTACCAATATTGGGAGGGGGAGAGGTGCAGTACTAATCTAGTATCCCTTTTTTGAGGAGAGCAGAATGACCCTTCCTTCTTCCTTCAAAGTAGGGATCAATTCTCCCATGGAGAGAAATGAGCAAGATTCCAGAGGTGTTTATCAAACCTCTCTGTGATCCCCATTTAGATAGATGCATACATGAAAACATATGATCCACGTGAAACATAACAGCGAATGTCTATGCTCATCATGTTCATAATTTCTTACAGTAACCTAATATTTCATTGCATTCTCATGATCAAGTGGTCTTACATGGCCTTGACCTACGTATTTGAGATGCCTTTCTGGAGGAAGGCCTTTAAGGCTATATATTTGGCCTACCCAAGCAAATTTTCTCTTGTAATTCATAAATAATAAACTAAATTGGATCTCTTAGTCTCTTAGTTACTGTCAGTTGTGTAACTGCAGAGACCTGAGTTGTTATTGAAAATCATTCATGAAAGTCTCTGTTTTCTTCTTATTTTCATCATGGACATCATCAATATATACAATTCTAATTCATGTCATTTTTATTAAAGCTTTTTATTTATAAAACATATACATGGGTAATTTTTTAACATGGGTAAAATTTTAACATTATTTTTTGTTCCAAAATTTTCCCTCTTTCCCTCCATCTTCTCCCCTAGATTCCGGGTAGTCCAATACATGTTAAATATGGTAAAATATGTGATAAAGCCAATATATGTATACATATTTATACAGCTATCTTGCTGCACAAGAAAAATCGTATCTAGAAAGAAAAAAAACTGAGTTCTCATTCATGTTTTACAAAGATTAGTAAATAGGCATTTATTGATATCTTTTTGGGAGACAATTATATTTTTCAGTTAGTATTTTTTTGCTTTCTTTCTCTCTTATAATGTGTTATAAAATTGTCCCTTAATCATTTTAAGATCTATCTTCTCCAGTCAGTCAACAAGCATTTATTACATACTTACTATGCTAAGCATGAAGGATACACACAAATGCAAAAAACAGTTCTTTTTGTCAAAGAACTTACAATCTAAGACAACATAAAATGGAAATAACTACATACAAACAAGATATGGGACAACATAAAAATAGTTGTGTAGAAACAGTATAAATTAGAGAAAACTAACCGAGGAAGTCATTAGCATTGAGAAGAATAGAGCATGGCTTTTAAAAAAAAATGTTTAAATGTATTGAGATAAAAGAATTAACTATACAATATTTCATATTAAAAATTTATTGGGAAATTTGTTCTTTTTGCTGTGATCTATCTCATTTACCCAATTTGGAAATGAGTTCACAATAAGTTTTCAAAATGTCACTTTTATTTTACTTTTTTTTTTGATTCCACAACAATATTTATGTTCTCTCCCTTCTCTCATTCCACTATGGGGTTAGGGGAGTTGTAGGGAAAAGATAAAAACTCTAACAAATACACATATTTGCCAACTGTGTCCAAAAATGTATGTCTTATGCTCACACTTTCACTCTCCTGTCTCTGTCTCTGTTTCTCTCTGTCTCTCTCTGTCTCTGCCTCTGTCTGTCTCTGTCTGTCTCTTTCACAAATAGTCATATGTATATGTGTGTATATACATATGCAAATGTATATGAGTACATAGATACACAAATACATGTGTGTGTATTTAAATGAACAAAAAATAAGTCATTCTACATCTCCATCAAATTGTTGGGAGCGGGGAATGCAAAGCAATCATGCATAGTGAAGCATAATAAATTTAGAGCAAGACTTCTTGCAGAAGGTGAGACTTTATCTGAAACTTTAAGAAATACAGGGAAACTAAGAGGTAAAGATAAAGAGGGTTAAGATTTTAGGCTTGAAGGACAGTAATTTATTTGATCTAACTCCTCTTCCCAACTGGAAAACACAACAAACAGTTAATAAAATGATAACAATAAAAATTATAATGAGAATTTGATAGTCCAATTCTCTGTAATTAAACAGTATGAATAATTTTGCCACTGCCACAGATGTCTACATCTAATTATATATATACATACACATTTATGTATATATAGGTATATATATATTATTACTATGGCAGAAAAATTCACCATCTTATCACTAACCTGGTGATAAACTTCTTTGTACTGAGCTTAGATGGTCATCTCAGAGACCATCCAAGACAAACTTTACAATTTTAGTATGTATTCTGCTCTCCTAGCCTTCAGAGATGTAGAGTCAGCTTCATGTCATTTTTCATTTATAAATCGGAGCTAATAATGTCAGTAGTGGTTGTCTCAGAATTGTTAGGAGACTCAGATGAATTATTGCTGGGAAATATTTTTCAAAGTTAAAAAGACTATATAAATGTCAAGTATTATAATAATAGTGATAATAATTATCAACATCACCATTGCTATTATTATTATTATTATTATAAGCCTCACAAATTATTACATACATTTTATAGAAGGAAATAGAGATACTGACATGAAGATGAATCTCATAGGGAAACTTTCACTAGTTCATCATTTTACTTGTACCTGGGCTAGGTCATTCAAATACAATAATTTTCATTTTGGGTCTGTTGGATATGTAGTAAGAGGTAAAAGGAAAGATTTCTGAATAAGAGTTCTGATTCTGTTTCTACCCTTAATTTGCTAAATAAACCTAAGCAAATCATTTCCTTTCTTTGAACCTACCTCAATATGTCCATTTAATTTAAGATCATTTTAAGCAGTAGTATTTTATGTTCTTTGTTCAAACATTATTTGTTTTAATGGATTTTCCAGATCTAATGTTCTAAATTCTATGAATTAATATTTTCTATGATATTTTGCAAATCTGATCTATTTTTAATTTAATAATTGACCATGGAAAAATTCTGAATTTCTGGTTTTATTTTTCATTATTTAATCTTCTAAAAAGTTTCCAAATGATGAAGATAGGTATTATGATAACATTACATAAGTGATATGCAGGGACAGCTGGTTAAACAATTGTAATCATTAATCAGGGTGTGTATTCCAAATGCTCAAATATTTTTGTCTAATGTCCAAATAAAAGCTCATCACTATTGGGAAATTGTTATTTTTCTCGCTTCTGCGTAATTTTTATTTGCTGTCAGATTAATTTATGTCCCATTGGTAGTGCAAGTGCCACAATGTTTTATTGGGGATATAAGAGAACAGTGAAACATATTTGGGAAACTAGGCATGCTTAGGAAATAAATAACCCAGTGATGAAATCTCTGAAACATACGAGCAGTCTGTTAGAGGTGGGGAGTAACTTCATATTAAAACTCATTATTTTTTAATGAATATAAATCCAGCTGAAAATATTCACAGAATAAAGATCTTTTCTTTTGGAGAAAATGCTTCATATTGCTCTGAATATAGGTAGTGTGGGAGTACTCAAAAAGAATAAGGCTTGAAATGGATTTGAATTTTGATTCTCAACAATTCTTAATTGTATTACTGTACAAGTCAGGACAGTTTTCTAAATCTCATTTATCTCATCTATAGAATGAGGATGCCAATGTTTGTTTTATCTTTCTTACATATTTCTTATTAGGAAAAAATGATTTTTAAGTAAGCTGTCAATGTTAACTTTTATTATTAGAGAATGCTTGTAGGAAAGTGGTTTTCAAGTATTTGAAGGATTATAATATGGAACAGAAGATACTTTTATTATAGTCACAGAAATCGGAACTAGGGACAATACTTGAGAGCTGCAGAAGTACATTTAGGATTCAGGTAAACAGGAAGACCTGTCTCCTGCCAAGAATGCTAAATCAGAAAAATTGCAGCTGAAATGATTATCTGAACAAAGGTACATTATCCACAGATCTACTCTAGCAACCTCTGAAATTTATACCAGATCAAACAATGATAGAGAAGCACAATGAGAAATCATTTCCAGTAAATGACTTTTGCAAAAATTGGCCAGCGTGGTCAGGAAACTGTAGAATGGGAACCTTGGAAGGTATGTACAGTGGTGAAGCTGTGCTAAGACTCGGAATAGCCCAAGTCTTTCATTGACCTGCATGAAATGCCATAAAAGGTCCCGACAACCCTGCACCCCGGATCTCCAACATCAGGGAACAAAAGAACCCTTAGAATTTATAGTCAATTCAGAAGCCCAGAGGACAAGGCAGGGTTGTTTATTTGACTCAAAAGCTCAACTGCGGGAATTGTCTGGCCTTACAAAATTTCAGCTTAAGAGCTAACACTGAAGAGATAAATAAACTAAATAAAACTATTTATTTTAGTTTTCAAGAAAAAAACCTTAGACACAAAGATCTTGTATGAAGCAGAATAACTCCATAACAATTGCAATTAATAATTATCAGGTTAGTAACAGTCAGAAAAGGGACAGACAAAACTGTTCTTGAAGAATCTATGAAGAATTTTTGTACAAGTTCATATTAATATTTTCTGTTTCTTACATCACCATAGTATCCTATAAATCTTTTTCCTTCCTGTTCTCCAAGAGCTATCACATATGACAAATTGTGCTTTCTTAAGAGTAAAAAAGAAGTCAGCACAACTGACTGATAAATATATCTGAAAACACATGTAGTGTGTCGTACCCACAGACCTCCCCCATCCATGAAGAGGTAGGCTAGGGATGTCTTCTCATATCTCTGCATTTGAGTTCAATTTGTTCTTTATAAGTTTGTTAAATTTACTTTTGATATTTTGTTGTATCATTGCTTTTTCCATTTATAGTTCTGTAGTTACTGTAGATATTGTTTTCTTGGATCTGCTTCCTTCACTGCATCTTTTCATGCTTCTTTGGATTTATCAAACACATCATTTCTTAGAGCACAATCATATTCCATTGCATGAATGAATATATATATATATATATATCATGATTTGATTAACCTTTCCCAAATTTGGAGGCATCTGCTTTGTTTCCAGTTCTTAGATATTGCAAAATGGACTTCTATAAATATTTAAATATTTTGGAGCACATGATAACAATTTTCTTATTAATGGCTTTCTTGGGAAATCCAGTATGGAGTCTCTGCTTCAAAGGGTGTGGACATTTTAGTCACATTATTTGCATAATTACAAATTACTTTCCAAAATGGTTGTGCCACTTCACAGTTTCATCAATATTGGATTAATGTGCCTATCTTTCCACAACTCCTCCAACATTAACCATTGTAAATTTTTGACTTTTTGGTCAATTTCCTGAGTGTGAGATGTAATCTTCAGGATTGTTTTGATTTGCATTTCTCATATCATTAATGATTTGGAGCATTTTTATGTGGTTGAGAATATTTTACAATTCTTTTGAGAGCTGATAATTCCTATCTTTTGATCAGTTATTTATTTGGGGATGACTATTCATGTTATCCATATATATTAATTATTTATTTTGGATACCAAATACTTAGACAAATGTAACAAAGATTTTTTCCCCATTCAACCATTTCCCTTTTTCCTAGTTGCATTAATATTGTCTGAAGAATAATAGTTCAAGCAATCAAAGTCATCTGTTTTATTTTTTGTAATTGCCTTTCTCTCTTGTTTGTGTAAGAATATATTTCTTTTCACATAGCAGTGAGAAGTATATAATCTGTTTCACTTAGAGTGTATTGATGAGTGTGATTTAAGGTTTTGGTCTAAGGCTAATTTCTGCCAGACTGCTTTCAAGTTTTCTCCAGCAGTTTTTATTGAATAGGACATTATTTTCTCAAGCAACTTGTTTTCCACTGTATCAAATATTGAATTATTGATATTTATTATCTCTGACTCTCCCTTGTGTTGCATTAACCTATCTCTCTATTCTTTGGTACCATATTTTGATAAGACAAAATCAGAATTTTGATAAGATTACTGCTACTTGATATTGTAGTTTGAGCTCTAAAAGTGCTGATCTTTTTTCATCCTTTTTTAAAATAAATTTTTGTCCTTTAGATATTGTGTTATTCTACTTGCATTTTGTTATTGTTTTTATAAAACTCTGTAAAGCATTCCCTTGGTTATTTGCTGTGTATAACATTAAAAGTATAAATTAATTTTAGTAATATTGTTATTTTTATTATATTGGCATGCACTATCCATAACTACTGAATATTCCTCCAACTATTTATATTTTTTATTTCTTTAAATAATGATTTGTAGCTTAATCTCTACATTGTGATTTGTAGTTTAATCTATAGCGTTCTTTGGGAGGTTGATCCCCACATAATTTATGCATTTTGTAAGAATATAAAATGGGATTTCTTTTCTATTATTGCTTCTCCTATTTTGTTATTATTACATAGAAATGTCGATTTTTGAGGATATATTTTGTAACCTGTAAATTTATTGAAGCTATTAATTGTCTCAATTATTATATTTGCTAATTCTCTGACTTTTTCCAAGTAAACCTCAAGGAATTGTGCAACCTTAGGGCTGCATCTCAGTGTCTCAGCCTCCTATTACACTAGGACATTTCTGGTTTGCTGGTTGAAGTCTCTGCTCCAACTGACTTTTGAATGGTCAGAATTAGCACAGATGGATGCTGTGCTCTTTCCATTTTGGAAAGGCTTGTTGGAGTGGTGTTCTGTCTTGGTGACCCATTCACCCTCCATCTTTTAGCTCTCTGCTACCCATCCAGGGACTGCTTTCCCTTGAACTAGCAGTTCAGGGCTTTGCAGTGCTGGTTTTTTTGGATTGTAGTCCCAGGAGGCTTTTGTTTCCAAAAAGCAGAGATGAAGCTGGAAATCTAGGTCTGAAACAATCTTCTGCAGATTGAAACTTGATTCCCTGTAATACTGGTAAAAGGGAAGGGGGATTAGGGAACAGGTGTGAATTTTGGTCTGTCTGTTATATAATTTGGTATATTTGTGTGTTCTCAAAGTTAGTAGTGTGCAAGTGGAGAAAGTGTGTTGAATGTATTCAGAATGTCATTTCTTGGATTTTTTTTAACTTTTTGGATTCTAGGTATCCTAATCCACAGAAACAGTTGAAATTGCTTCATTTTTGGCATATAATTTCTAATTTGGAAAAGGTTGCCACCTTTTTTGCAATATGACCCACAAATCTGTGCTGATTCTTTTTGATTGCTGGTTCTTTTTCTTTTCATTAATCAACCATCCTTTTAATAATATGCCCTAACATTTAGCTAGGAATAAAAATTAGGCTCATTATTCATTTTTTGTGCAAATTTCATTCTTTTCAAATTTACCATTTTAAAAAAAATGACATTTCTCTTCTTCTCTATTCTCCAAACCCTTGTTCCATTTTGGAACATACCTTGCCGGATTGTAACCACCATTCATCTTCTTCATTCCTACTTACATGATACTAAACTGAACTGGAAGAAATCATGACTAAGTCCATTATAATTTATGTCACTTAATCTCATTTCTGTTCCCACTACCTTAATTAATTTTATATAAAATTAGTGTAATGGCTGTTGCAAAACTAGTCTCTTTTCAAACTTGCAGTGGGATTTTCTACCTCACTCTTTTATGTTAAGATTTTGCTTCATAATTCTCCCATTTGCTCAGAGGTCCCCTCCATATCCATATGTTACCCTACTTCTCCATTCAAGGATTGAATAATGAGGTAATTCTTGTGAAAGAGGATTTCTGTAAATCTAACCCTGTTTTCTCCAGCAGTTTGATTCCACTTCTAGTCCCATTTTCTCTTCCTCAGTTTCTCCTTATCAATGATCTCCTCCACTGTTCCCTATAAAAACAAATGAGAATTTTTTTAAGGATTAGAAACTCAAGTTTCCCACCCTTACAAAAACTATCCCATTTCACCCTACTTCTCCACTGCTTATCTTCCTAAATATTTTATTTATTTTTCCACAGCTAAACTGTTGGCAAAAACTCAACAATTCCTGTGTTCACTTCCTCTTGTCCTACAATTTTTGATCTTTTCATTCAAATGAAATTGCTCTATTCAAAAGTTAACATTTTATTATTGCAAATACAATGATCTTTTCTCAGTTTTTATTCTTCTTGATGTCTCTGCAGCATTTGTTTGCCTTCTGAAAATTCTCTTCTCTCTAGGATTTGTGATATTGAAACTCTTATTTCCCCTACCTGTCATTCCTTCCTAGTCTCTTTCATTCATTCCCCACCCCCCAATTAACCAAGGATGTATTGTAGGGTTTTGTCTTAGTTTCTTTTTTTTTCTCTTCCAAGTATATCACTTGTTGATTGTATCATCTTTTACAAGTTCAATCACCGTCACCATGTAAATGATAGCCAGTCACCAACTGCTCTATGGACTTCTTAAATTAGATTCTCAGTTCATCTCATCTCAAATTTAAGATGTCCAAAACATAATTCATTATAATTCTCTCTAAACCCACTTCCCTTCTGAACCCCCCCCCCTTGACGGTGAGGGCGCCCAAATCCTTCCAGGCTCTCAATGTCTTTGTTATCCTCACTCCTCATTCTCACTCAATAATTCATTGACACATTTTCTCATTTCTATCTTTATACTGCCCCTTGTATATATTCTTTTCTTTCCACAATCCTGTTTAAGAACCTCATTACATCTTTCTTGAATTTTATTAATAGACTTATAATTAATTCCCCCTCCCACCAACTTAAGTCTTTTTTCACCCCAATGTGCTTTAAGAAAAAAAAGATTTGTTTTTTTTTTCCACTTTTGGTTCATTGTCTGTTAGGAGTGTTAGATTTTGTGACATTTTGGTACCTCTTGTGCATTTTTAATTTTGTAGTTTTGTGATACAATATTACTTCAAGAGTATATCTAAAAGTTGCAGTTCTTAAAAAATAATCTTCAGTGTCAGAAATATTACAGTGACTATCAGTATTGGCAAGTCAAGAGGTTCTAGATTTATTCAGAGGTAAATGGATAGAGCCCTGGACCTGGAGTCAGAAAAATCGGATGTTTGTTCCCTCCCTTCTCCATATTATTGATCTTGGATCTTGGATCCTTTTTCTCTGGGACTCAGTTTACTCATCTGTATTATGAAAGAAATTGACAGACAAGCTTACATATAGGTAGACACTAAACAAAAGCTTATTCCTTCCTTCCTTCATTTAAATTAATAATTAAATAATGCTACCATTACTCCCACCACCAAGATTATGAAGCTAAAGCATGTGAAGGCAAACTGCAGTGTAAAAATGTAAGCGCTGGGAAGGATATTAGAATATAGAATATTAGAGCTGGACTGAACTTTCCTAATGATCCAATTCATTAAAGTGTTTCATTTCACATGCAGTTCTCATGCCCCATTCAAGAAAATCTTTGGAAGAGAGTGGAGTAGGAGAATAGAACACAGCCAGGTGATTGGGGGAAGAAGCAAGATGAAGGATTTGAAAAGAAAGACCTGTAAACCATACCTTGTCTCTGTCTACCTGTTTTTCTAAATAGCTCAAAGTTCACCCCTTGGGTGAGGGGCAGGAGTAAAGCTCTCTCAGATATGTCCTGTATTAAAGGGATAGCAAGGCACAAACTTAACATATTAATTAGCTGTATACCACATACATTCAGTTGGATGGCACTAGTATTAAATAGAGCCCTAGGCAGGGAATCAGAAGGATCTGAGTTCATATATGGTGACAGAAATACAAGCAAACTAGTTGTGTGACTCTAGGTAAGTCACCTAAACTCCATTTTATTTAGTTATATCAACTATAAAATGGGGATAATTATAGCACTTAACTCTTAGGGTTATTGTGGAATAAAGATTAAATGAGTTAATAATTGTAAAACACAATATTTGGGAAACAGTAGGAGTTTAATAAGTCCCTCTCTTTCTCCTTCACTTCCTTCCTTCCTTCCTTTCTTCCTTCCTTCGTTCCTCCTTCTCTCCTTCCTTCCTTCCTTCCTTCTTTCCTTTTTTCCTTCCTTTCTCCCCTGTTACCCAAACTGTTTACCCTAAGAATTGAAAAGTTGTGGGGAATTCCAGGGATTGAGACCACAATGAATGTAGGTTTTCCTGAGCAGCCTACATCATTCTGGGATAAAACACAAAATACTGATCGATGATCTACCACAAACATGTAAATATTAATGAAAAGCCCCAGCTTGAAGGTTGAGAATCCTTATCAAGATAATACAAGTCCAAGGCTTATAATTTGTCTAGTACTGTGGAAGGATGGGAAGGGATTGGGGGAAGGTAATGCAGTAAAGCAGAGAGAGATGGAAAATGATGGCCTGGGGAATGTGTGCACTGATTGAACTGATGCTAATTTGTTTTAATTAATTTTTAATATCCTTATTAAAGACTTTATATAACCATGCCCATTTAAGAGGTTTAAAGGAAACACCTAGCAATTGGTCTTATAAAATTTTGGGGCAGGGGTGAGAAGGAGTAAATGACAGTCTCTATTCTTTAAATCTGAGAAAAACAGGCAGCAATAGAGATAAACTCAGAATAATTCTTGGTTCAGGGAAATGAATATAGCAAATAGAGCAGAACACTTGACTGACAGCTATGGCTTAGTCATAACTTCTAAAGGCAACTCTGTTATGGTGAACCTACAATGTGTTATACAAAAGAAGAAAAACAGACCCAGGAAGGTGAAGAGGCTTGGGTTGTGTAGAGGTAAATAGGAAAGATGAGGTCCAACTCTAGATGACAGGATGCAGATTTAGAGCAATAAGGGACCATAAAAATCTTCAAGTTTAGTCATTTTAGTGGGTCCTTTAGTACATGTTGATTGATTGATTTTGCAGATGAGACAGTGAGGGTTTAGAGAGACAAGGTAACCTTTTCAAGATCATAGCAGTGATAAATGTTAAAATCTTGACTCTAAACGCAGGGCCCTTTTCTCTACATCAGGCTGCCATCATGTTCAGTGTTCTTTCTAATGCACAGGCAGCTAGATGGTCCAGTGGTGAGAGTGCAGGACTGAGAGCGGAGACCTGAAAATTAGCTGTGTGACCCAGGCAAGTCACTTTCTGCCTGCCTCAGTTTCTCCAACTATAAAACTGGGATAATAATAGCACCTTCCTCACAGGGTTGTTGTGAGGATAAAATGATGTAACATAAAATGCTTTACAGACCTTAAAGCCCTATATAAATACGAGCTTTTATTGTTGGTTCATATGTTATTAACTAGCTTATTTATATTAGAACTCATATTGGCACTCTGAAAAGTTCAGCATCACTTTACCAATTTATATGATTTGGAATCTAGTAACTTAATCAACCTGTCTATGTATTAGAGGAGAGATTGTTAACTTCAAAGGCTACTTATATTGAAAGCTTTACAAATCATGCTTTGCTGGGACACTGATACATTGTTGGTGGAATTGTGAACGTATCCAACCATTCTGGAGAGCAATTTGGAGCTATGCTCAAAAAGTTATCAAACTGTGCATACCCTCTGACCCAGCAGTGTTTCTACTGGGCCTATATCCCAAAGAGATTTTAAAGGAGGGAAAGGGACCCACATGTGTAAGAATGTTTGTGGCAGCCCTTTTTGTAGTGGCAAGAAACTGGAAACTGAAGGGATGCCCATCAATTGGAGAATGGCTGAATAAATTATGGTATATGAATGTTAGGGAATATTATTGTTCTGTAAGAAATGACCAGCAGGATGATTTCAGAGAGGCCTGGAGAGACTTGCATGAACTGATGCTGAGTGAAATCAGCAGAACCAGGAGAACATTATACACAGCAACAAGACTTTACGATGATCAATTCTGATGGACATGGCTCTCTTCAACAGTGATGTGATTCAAACCAGTTCCTATTGTTCAGTGATGAAGATAGTCATAAACATCCAGAGAGAGGCTTGTGGGAACTGAGTGTGAACCACAACACAGCATTTTAACGCTTTCTGTGAATATTTCCATGCATTTTGTTTTCCTTCTTAGGTTGTTTTTTTCTTCTCTTTCTAGATCTGATGTTTCTTGTGCAGTAAGATAACTGTATAGATATGTATACATGTATTGGATTTGTCATATAATTTATCCTATTTAGCATGTATTAGATTACCTGTCATCTAGGGGTGGCGGGTGGGGGGAAGGAGGGGAAAAGCTTGGGAAAAAAGTTTTTGCAAAGGTCAATGTAGAAAAATCACTCATATGTTTTGTAAATAAAAAGCTTTTAATAAAAAAAAACAAATCATGCTTTGGTACAATTTTTAACCTATAGCGTTTAACATGTCTGTCATTCTGCTTATATTTCTATTCCTGGAGCTTAACACAGTTCCTGATGCATAGTAAGCACTTAATAAATGCTTGTTGACTAATTGATATTTAGGAGGATTTATTGAGCACCTTCAATATTCCCCTTTGGTTCTATATTTCTGATCTCATCTTTCACTCACTAGTTCCATATCTTGTTTCTTCTCTCATTTTTCCCCTTCACCATCTCTATCTATGAATTGGGCAGAAGGTCATTTCACTGATTGTGAAGGAGAAAGGAAGACCCTAAGGAGAAAATTTCAGTAATTACTTTGTAAACTCCTTGAGGGCAGGGGCTGTATTTTGTTTATTATTTTTTTAATCCCCATGCTTTGTATGGTATCTGGCACATAGCAGGTGCTTCATAAATACTTATTGATTGATATGAGGATTAGCTAGAGAGACAGAGGGTGTTCAGCCTGGTTTAGCCTGTAGTATCCTGAGCATAAATGGACCATGTTCAGTTTTTAAGTGGGCAAATTGCTATGAGGTAGAGGACAGATCAGAGTTATTCTTTTTGAACTTAGAGAGTAGAACCAGAAGCAATAGGTTGAAGTTAAAATGGCAGAATTTTCTAATATCATAGAGAAAAAAAATCTGTCTAGCTTTTCTAGCTGCACTGAAGTGGATGTATGGCCTTAGTTCACTTTCAGTGATAGTTTTCAGACAAAGGTTGGAAGACTACTTATCACATTTTATAGAGGGAAGTCTTGTTCGGGTTTAAGTTTGACTCACTTGACACTGGGGTCCCTTCTACTGCGATTCTGTGTTTATCAGTATTTTAGGTAGGAGGGGATATTAAAGAAATGTAGACATAGAAAGCTGACTTTTCTTCCTAGGAATTTGATAGTGGAGGTGAGAGTAGAGATAGAACAAGAACCAAGGATTTATGAAGATTATTTTAGAACAGAGGAGCATACTAGATTGAAAATGCTTGAGGAAAGGGGAGAGTTGGCAGGAAGTGCCTCAGATGAAAGGAAGGGGAAAGGAAAAGGCCTAGGACAGCTTTGCCTTAGGAAAAAGGACCACCTGATTCACTGAGATAGGAGAAAAGGAAAAGATGAACAAGGAAGCAAAAAGATTACTAGGAATACAGGAGAATAATTGAAAGTTTTTTTTTTCTTTTTGATTTCAATGGTTAAAGGAACATTCTCTATATTTTTATCACTTGACCTTTGTAAGTTTCTCTCTTCTATGACTTTACTTTTTTATTGTATTAAGTTTATATATTTTAATATACATTGCTTTATGAATCATGTTGGGAAAACCATGGGAGAGATTAACAAAAACAACAACAACAACAACAAAAGAAGTGGACATAGCATGTGTTGATTTACATTCAGTCTTCTTAGTTCTTTTTTCTGGATGAAGATGGCATCTTATGTCCAAAGTCTATTGGAATTGCTTTGGATCACTGAACTACTGAGAAGTTTTCTATGACTTGATGCTAATAGTTTGTCTTGATTAATCAATAAAATTTTATTAGTTATATAATCATTTCTAATGAGATGTAAGGTTTTTTTTTCTCACTAGGAGGGTATGTCAGAGCCAAAAAATTTTGGAAGATGATGTTGAGATGAGGGATCCCCAATAAGCTTAGAACTTAACTATTATGGAAAAGTATCTGAAGCTCTGCTATGAGAGATTGCCACTTTCTTGAATGTAGATGTTTAGGAAATAATATGTTTTGAAGATTAGAGATCACTAAGTTCAACCTCCTCATTTTGTAGATAAGGAAATAGTAACTTGCCAATCAGCTATTAAACATTTATTGATTACTTAGTAGACCTGAAAGATGAACTGCTCTTGTTCCAAGAGAAATCAACAGGTATTGCATCCAAACAGCAACCTCAAGAGAAACGAGACTGGCAAATGAAAGCCAGCTTACTGAAGTTGGAGCTGGCTACATTTTTTTTCTGGAGTAGCTACATGTGAGAGAGTGCCATGAAGCTGGCATAAGTTTTGTAATCAAGTCTGATCTAGCCAACAATCTTAAAAACTTCCCCAAACATAGTAAATGATAAGCTCATGACAATATGATTGCCACATTTAGGAAAACACTTATGCTACCACAATGACAAATCTTGATGAGAGCAAAGAAAAATTTTATGAAGACCTGGAGAGCCTTAGCATCAATGTTCCCAAAGAAGATAAGCTTTTAATGTAATGCTGGAAAAACTGAAGCTAGATAGAGATTAGGGTTTTTTTTTAATATTTTAATAGAGAGTTTGGACTGGCATCCATACTAGCCATAGTTATAGCCAGCCAACTGGATGAGACCCTTGTCTCAAAGTATCCAATAACAATTCCAGAGACTCTTATATGGCTCCAGCTATCAGGGAAACAAAGGCAAGGAGGGGCAGAGCACTGGTGAGCAGAAACTCCAGGACAGACCATAACTTTAATTCTGACAAGTTGGGGGTGAAGAAGGAAGGATCATAAATTCTGATAAGTTGGGAGTGAAGAAGCTAGGAGACAGGTTGCCTGAGCCAGAAAGATACTCAAACATTTGAGATAAGCCATCTGGAGTTTTATGACTCTTTGGAATACTAAAGTAGCCAGAACTCCCAGCCCTAATTATCTCAGTCCTAATGGCTAGGAAGGGATCATTGACACCAGAGAAACTGAGGCAGAACAATTCAGGGAAACTGAGGAGAGTGACAAAGGAGAGAATGGTGCTCAATGATGGATTCATTTAGCCTTATCTCTCCAAGCTAGATATTTACATTCTGCAAAAATGGTGGCCCCAAGGCAAGATAACTAGGAAAACTTAATGGCAAAAGATTAGTTTGTTACTGGTGTGGAGGGGAAAATGAGCCAACACATAACTGACAATAGTGGAGCAGAAAAGGAGTAGACAGCTTTCAGAGATTTGGTGTAATGTATTCATCTGGGCCAGAACACTTACAAACATCAACATTAATTTAATGAAAGTGAAGGTGAAATTCATAAGCTACCAAATGAAAAATGAGAACTCCAAAGAATTTACCAGCAAGACAATTCATCTGCCTCTAAGAAGGTAGGATTTAACTCCATCAAAAATAATGTGTAAGTGAAGCTTAGAGATGCAAGATTCTTGGCTCATTAAGAAGGCAGAGGTGATACCCTGACAGTAGCAATCCAAAGTGCTTCTTTCACAGCCTGAAGGCTACTTATTAGCTAAAGACCTTTTGAGCATTTCAACAATTAAGTGCTGATGGAACCACACTGATCAGGGATAAGAATGTGATCCTGGAGAGGTGGACCAAAGGCTTCCATATTATCCAGATTATCATCAACCAACACTATAGTCATTGACTTTATCTCATTTAAAGTTAAGCCCTCTCCAGTCAAACTTCCAACTAAAGAAGATGTTTTGATGTCTTTAGGTCCTCATGTGGCAAAGTGCCTAGTGCTCTTTCCACTGCAGAATGTTCATCCTTTCCACTCACTGAAACCTTGTGGGTTATATGGTAAGAGAAGTCTTGGCCCCACCCCAAAGAGGTTAAGGTGTCCTGTGACAATCACAGGGGCAGGGAGGTGTCTTAATCATTGCCAATTCACTGCATATCATGACATTATCTCCTTGATGCCATGGTCCCCTTCAAGAATGAAGGGCAAATAACAGTAACAGCCGGAAAGATCCTTGCTGGAGTCCTCCTCAATAGGCTGAACCTTCATCTGGAAAAAAATGGTTTCCCAATTAAAAGTCTATGTTGCTTCAGAAACGTTTGAGGAATGGTCAATATGCTATAAGCGGCCTGAAAACTCCAGGAGAAAGGAGAAAGGAGAAAGGAACAGAACTGAGTTCTCTACAATCTTCATCAATCTAATCAAGTCCTTTGAGACTGCCAGTTGTGAGGGCTTGTGGAAGACATGGAGAAATTTGGCTGCCCAGAGCTCATCAGTGTGGTACATCAGTTTTCTGGCGGCATGTGGATAAAGGACAAGGCTCTTGTGCTTTCCCAGTCACCAATAGAGTGAAGCGGGCTATGTGCATGTTTTCAGCAATGTTGTATAATGCCTTCAAAAAGGATGAAAACAGAATCAAGATCAGCTACCCCACTGATGGTAATTTTTTTAACTTGAAGAGATGGCAAACCAAGAATAAAGGGAGAGAGTTGTAACTCCTAAGGCTGAGGTGCAACTAGAGTATGGATTCTCTGTTGCTAGTGCTAATTTTAGCCTAACAATTAACACCAAGAAAATAGAGGGTTTTCATCATCCAGCACCATACCTTCCATACAAGAAAGCATTTTTTATAGCAAATGGAGAAATTTTGGATGCTGTTAAGTTCATTCGCTTTGGCAGTTTGCTTTCCAGAGATGTACACATAGATAATAAGTTGGGTTCACACGTTGCCAGAGCTAGCTCAGTGTTTGGAAGACTCTGAAAGAAAGTGTGGGAGAAGAAAGTGTGGGAGAGAAAAGGTATTAGGCTGCCTACCAACTGAAAGTCTACAGTTATTGTGCTGACCTCATTACATGCTTGTGAAGCTTAAAAAGTCTACAGCTTCACACCAGAAAATTGAACCACTTCTATTTGAATTGTCTTTGGAAGATCCTGAAGATCACCTGGCAAATTAAAACACCAGGCGTACCAGTCTTTTCTCAGGCTGGACTGCCAAGCATTCAAACCCTTCTACAGAGAGTAGTGGACTCTGAGGGCTTGGCCACATTGTTCAAATGCCAAACATATATTTGTTCAAGGGGTTAATTTACCTAGAACTGGCTGGCACAAGACAGACACCCGCACAGAGGTCAGAAGAAGCCGTATAGGACCCTCTCAAGCCTCTCTCAAGAACTTTGAAATGTATTGGCGCAGAGGTCCACTATGACATGGCGCAGAGGTCCACTATGACATGGCGCAGAGGTCCACTATGCCCAACATGGGGGACTCTCATCCATGAGTAAAGTAGAGCTGCAGTAACTCAAACATGAGCTGTGCACATTTAGAGGCATCGCCATCCCAAATGTTCTCATAGACTATTCATGCCTGACCTGTGGTAGAGTTTTCCAAGCTTATACTGATCTATCTGATCAGCCATAGTTGGACACACTGTACATGAACCTCAACTCTCTCATGTTATTTTGGTCTCTTTGAAGGGGAAGGACAATCCCAATTAAGTACTTAGTGTATGTCAGGCATTAACCCAAATACTGGTTGATGTAAGAGGCCATCCCTGCTCCCAAGGAGAAAGAGCATGATCTAACAGAGGAGACACGGTCCGGTGGAGGTAAGCATTTGATGGATAGCATATAGTTTCATCCTTTCCGTTAAAGAGGATCCTTCATGGGTTATATGATACCTCCCCTTGCACCCCTACCACATAGGTCACAAATGAGAAAACAGACCTTGAATAAGGAAGTGACTTGTGTATTTCAGGAATAAAGGACTTTACTGAGAATCAAATCTAGTTAAAAGGGTGTTAGAGGTTTGAAATCACCTTCTCAAGCAGACTGAGTAACCTTATAAAATCAGAAACTGAAGTCAGGTGTTTTGACACCTAAATCTTTGTTGTTTCTATTTTTTTTTAAACTTCCCTATTCAAATGTCTGTGTGTCTGTTATTTCCATTTGGATTTACTAAATATGCTTTAGGATCTGGGAAACACCATTTCTCTACACTTGAGCTTGGTTCCTTTTCCATTGCTTTTCAAATATCCTGACTATTTTTTATTTCTCTTAGAATTCCCTCTAGAAGGTAAGAGGTGATTTCCCCCCAGAATGCCCAATGGGGATGATTAGTTAATAAGTATACATTCTGGTGGTCATTTGAGAGTTAACAATTCCAGAATGCTGCAGCAGGTGATTACCCAGTTGGAGGTAGCTTTTATTGTTCTTTAGGTCCCACCTCCTCTTTTAAAAGGATTAGGGAACAAAGTAGGTGATTAGCCCTAGGCAGTCTGGTTCAAAGGGAAACTAAAAAAGTTAAAATTTCCCTCCTGAGGAACAGGAGTTGGTCCATTTAGATCAGTCCTTATGTTAGTTTTCTAAGTGCTATTACTTGTTTCAAAATCTTAGACTTAAGGAATGCCTCTCTAGAAACAACCCAATTAATGGAAAGATGTAAATTCTAGTCCCAATTCTGCCAAATATTCTGCCCTTCTAAAATGAGGGATTTGTGTTGGATGATCACTGGTGTCCTTTCTAATCTAAATGTATGCTCTATTTTTCTGAGAGAAACAGAGTGAGTCCTTAGTGTTATTCATGTGAGAAGAAATCAGAGCATCCCTCCACCTTTGCCCCCACCATACACATCATTGGAACAAATTTGTTAAGCAGCATGGCCTTAGTAAATAAATCTGTGAATTTACTTTTATTTATATGTGTTTATTGTGCATTTTTTCTTCTAGACTTCGATTATAAAGAGAAGATAGTAATTCTCTGGGTCGGTTTTGGGTTTTTTTTTTTTTGGATTTTTTTTGTTTCAAACAAGCTTTTTAAGTTTTTTTTTTTTTGAGGGAGGGGTTGATTTTTTTTTTTTTTCTTCTTGTTTGTTTGTTTGTTAGACTTTCCCCTCTTGCTTTCATGTATGGTTATTTCTCCCAGCTACATAGGGGCATGATCTCAAAATCAGAAGTTCCCCATGTCAGCTTTCTTGTTTTATAGAGATGTGGAACTTTAGACACACAGAGAAAAAGGGATTTGGTAAGGGTGACACAAGTAATAAAAATGTCAAGTTCAAACTCACTGTTCTGCTGCATGGTTTGGGGATCCCTGAAGGTCCCTGAGATATTTGGAGAGAAAATACTGATAGCCAAAACCCACATAAATAAAACTCTTTTGGGGGAGGGTCCTCAAAAATTTTGAGTGTGAAAGAATTTTGAGACCAATACATTTCAAAACCAGTCTTAGTATATGGATTTCATTAGTCACCAACCTTTGCTGATGAATAGCATATAAGCTTAATTTCATAAAGCACTTTTATAATTTATATGCCTTCCTATAACAATTCTGTATATTAAGTAATGCAATTATTGACATTCCTACTTTGGGGCAGCTAAATGGCACAGTGGATAGAGCACTGGCCTGGAGTCGGGAGGACCTGAGTTCAAAAATGGCCTCAGACAGTTATTAGCTGTGTGACTGTAGGTGACTGTAGTTAACCCTAACTGCCTCCAAAAATAAAACAAAAAGATATTTCTATTTTGACCCAACAGTGCCATTACTGGGACTGTATCTCAAGGAAATCAAAAAGAAGGAAAAGGACACACATGTGCAAAAATGTTTGTAGCAGCTCTTTTTATCATTACAAAGAATTGGAGAATGAGTAGATGCCCATCAATTGGAGAATGACTGAACAAGTTGTGGTATATGAAGGTAATGGAATATTATTGTTCTACAAAAATGATAAATAAGCTGATTTTAGCAAAAGCCTGAAAAGACTTACATGAACTGATCCTGAGTGAAACAAGCAGAACCAGAAATACATTGTACACCGTAACAAGAAGAATATACAATGATCAACTATGAAAGACTTGGTTCTTCTCAGTGGTTCAGTCATTCAAAACAGTGCTAATAGGCTTTGGATAGAAAATGCCATCTGTACCCAGAAAAAGTACTAAGGAGATTGAATGTAAATCAACACATACTATCTCGCTTCATTTTTTTGTGTGTGGTTTTTAAAATCTCTCCATGGTTTTTAGATTTGCTCTGATTTTTTTCTCCCAGCATGATTCATAAAGCAGTGTGTGTTAAAAATAAGTAAATTAACTAATTAAAAAATATATTCCTACTTTATTAGTGAGGAGCCTAGCTCAGAAAGGTCCAAAGGTTTGTCCAAGTTCATACAATTAGTTATGTAAGAGAGCCAAGATGCAAATCTACGTGTCAGAGCTGTGATTTGAACTCAGTTCTATCAGTTCCAAGTCTGTTATGTCAACATGCCTCTGAGAGTGTGATTAATACTTCAGATTATTCACTGTTCTATTGCATGATTAGATGCCAGGAATCAGCACTGGGTTTTTTTAGGGAAGCAGGCACCATCAAGGATTTCAATCAGAATGAAAAGCAGATGAGTTTGTATTTAACATTCCTAGAAAACTGGAATTTAAAGCCCATCTCTGACCCTGTTTTTTTGTGTGATTTCAGTCAAGTGGCTTTATTCTTTGTGACTTAGTTTACTCATCTGCAAAAATGAGAATATTAGACTTTCTGAAAATTCTTAAGTCCTTTCCATCTGGAAATCTGCATTCTTCTCACTTCCTTTCATATCCCCTTTAGTGCATCCTTTTTCTTCTTTTATCCCATATCAGACATCCAGAAAAGTCCAATTTCTGCCTGAGCCACCACCTGAGACTAATTCAGTCTCTTATCCATAATGATAACTAACATTTTTGATAGCACTTTAAGTTTTCTAAAAGGTTTTACATGGGTTATCTCACTTGAGCTTCACAGCAAAGCTTAATACCTTCAATAAAATAGTTGCTTGTTTCATAGTGTTTTGTCTCTCTGACCTGTGTCCTTAGGTTTTTACTATGTAAGAATTTCATTTATAAGATCAGATACAACATTGCATGGTGGTTTAGAAAGTACTTTGTACCTCCTATGATCAGATCACATTCTATTTCATATTACAGATATTACTAATGTCCTTCCATCTTCTGCTAGAAATGTTTTCTGTACTTTAATGAAAGAAAAAAAAATCTATACTATTAGCATACTCCAACTAAAATATAATCAATACCACCACCCTGGTCATTGTTTCACCTAATACCTTAATTAGGTACAGCCCTGAACCAAAGAACTTTGGCAATGGTCAGACCTGCTTTCATCCCAGTTTCCAGAGTCAAGGGAGAAATTATTGTGGAACCCACCTTTTTTTATCATGGCCAGCCAGCTGCCACCAGTTGATGGACACAGGAACCCTAGGAACAGCAGCATCCTCACCACTGTCCCAGATCAGTCCTTCTCTCACAGCCATTATCTAGGAAAGCAACTTCTGTGGAGAAAAGGTCAGTCATTTCTATCATTGGTCAACTAATTATCACACATGGGACAGGCAAACCAGTCCAGATAAAGCAGCAAGGCACCTGAGGGAGAAACAGAAAAAAGTATGTGCCAATGAGGTCAAATCTCCCACCACCATCACCACCCATCCTTCCAACATGATGGGACCTAGTGTGCTGAACACCCCAAAGCCTTGAGAATTGTGATGTTTCTAGCCCAGTGACCTGTCCAAAGGCAATCTATACACACACACACACACACACACACACACACACACACACACACACACACACACTCCCATGTACTTATCCCCTGCACTGTACAGTCTGGAGACACTTTGCTCCTGGTTGTTTCTCAAACAAGACACTCCACCACATAATTCCAGGTATTTTCACTAGCTATTTCTCATGTCTGGAATGTTCTCTTTCCTCAGCTTTGTCTCCTGGATTTCCTGGCTTTCTTCAAGTTCTAGCAAAGATCCACCTTTTACAAGAAATCTTTTCCAATTCTCCTTAATTCTAGTGCCCTCTGGATTTTAATTATTTCCTATTAATATAACTTGCTTATAAATAATTGTTCGCATGTTGCCTCCCCCCTTAGTCTGAGATCCCCCTTGAGAGTAGGGATGTCCCCAGTACTTAACAACACGTTGAACTTAGTAAGTCCTTAATAAGTGCTTTATTTGTTCATTTGTCTCAAGGATACTCCCATCACATGATTTGGATTACAACCCAACCAGGATTATTCATCTAATCAAACTTGCTCATGTAATCTCAAAAATCTGCTCCAGATCCAAAGTAATGAATGTTTTTCTCAAATTTATTTAACATTGTGTGGATACCAGAGAAAAATGTGGCCTGACCATTTGCTCCTTGAGGGCAATTTATTGCTCTCCTGAGGAAAATCTTTGGGAAAGAAATTACCTCATTTGTGAATATTTTTTTGGGGGGGAAGGGAGGTTAGGAGAGGGAAGTTTTGGGCATTTAAGTGACTTGCTTAGGGTCACACAGCTATTAAAAACTCACATCCTCCTGATTCCAGGGCTGCTTCTCCATCTACTGTGTCCCAGAGAACCTTAGGATTTAAGAAAGCATGAAGAATAGCTCTTGTCTGCTTTGAGAAAATCTGAGTCCTGCACTGATTTCATAGTCACAAGTACAACACAGACTTTGACTAGTCCTGAAAACTCCCATTAATTATTCCTTATACAATCATATCGCAACTCTGCCTTCTTAAAGATAATGTGCTCAAGGTCATTCCAGAGAAATGTATGAAAATGCATTAAATAGATGAAGATATTGCTCTTATTTTTATATTCAGCTTTCCTCACATATGATCCTTTTTTCCCAAAAAGGCAAGTTACTCCATTCTGGGGCATTGCTCCAAATGTCTGTAATTCCCTTTCAGATGGGACAACATGCTCTGGCTTTGGGAATTTTGAGTTTTAGAGCAGGATTCTGCTATTGGGATACACCCTGATACTATCCTTATGGTAACTCCACTGTAAGCTACTACTGCAAGTACCTCAAGTGGTCACTTTCTGTACCTTCAAAGTAAACACAAACCTCTAACTAGCTGGGTCAGAACACATTTTGAGGTGAGGAAACATATTATTGTAGAATTATCGTGGCTAGCCATGAGGAACCATGTCTAGTAGTAAAGAAGACAAAGATTCTAATCAATGAGACCATTGGTTCCAGAGTCAGAAGTCCTAAGTTCCAATTCTGTCTTTGGTACTTGCAACCCCCTGTAACATAGAGCAAATCATTTCAGTTTTCTAGACCTTAGTTCATTCATGGACAAAATGATGGATTTGAATGAGCTCATCTTTGCCATCCCTTCCAGCTCTCCATTAAGATTCTAAATCCTCCCTCTGACATTTATTAGTTGTGTGTCTCTAGGGCAGTCTCTTTGAATGCCTCAGGCAACTTCCTAGGCTTAATCTACTGACAAAGGAGTCATTCTAAGCAAGGGAATCCTATATCCTTCTTATATTCTGCTAATGATGAACTGTAAAATGCCAAGGTGAAATGGAATTATTCTTAAGAAATATGAAATGTATATGGATTTATGACTACCTTGAACTTTGATGTTTAATCTGTATCTTGCTTTAACTTTCCAAAAAAATATTATTAAGACTATTTTAAATGGATGAACTGTAATATGAAGCATTGATGGAAAATTCATATCTTTGATATGAATAAATAATATGTTTATTAAGTATTGTATCCAAAGCACTGTTTCAAGCATTAGTTATAAGTGTGTATTTTATGTGTGTATTATTTTATATATATGGGTACATGTGCATATGGTTGTGTATATATATATATACATATATATGCACATATATATATGTATATATATATATATGTATAAACAAATACACACACACAAACACACATATAGTCTCTTGACAAGGCAATCATTGCCAAATAAAATTTGTAGTGCTTCACTTTCCTCCTATGTGAAATGAGAGGTTATAAGAAATATGCTTGATGCCTGTGATTCAATGTAAGCAAATTTTGTTTAATTTCCACTTTCCTTTCCTTTCTTCCCAGAAGGGATAACCCTCTCTTTTCTCCTTCCTCTTTTATGCCATGAATAAAAAAAAAATATTATCTCTGCTCTCCCCCCACCCTGCCCCCAGTCCACTCAGCTTTCCTTGTCATTAGGACTGGGAGAACTGAGTCAGGAAAAACTTTGGACCTCTGATCACCTTTACATGCCATTGTGTCATAAATTCCAGGTTCAAAATCTCAGATAATTCTTGCTCTGTTTGAGTATTGCCCCTCGCCTTTCTGTCTCTTGTCCTCAACTTTCTTATCTTCACCCCTATCCTCTCAGGATTAAGTTATAATCCTTTCCTGAAATTATGGCTTGTCTGCCCATCCAGTGTTCTCACCCCCCCCCTTATCTTCCTTTGTTTCCCCTATAAGATTATATACTCAGGTTATGTATTCTGTTTGCAAACCCTTGTTAGTTAAAACCCTATATAAGTTCCCTGCCTCAGTTTCTTGGGGATAGAATTATTTGGACACTAATCCTATTGGGTTGGCTAACCTAAACTCTCCATATTAAAAAATTAAAAAACAATCTCTGTCTTGCCTCAGTTTCTCTGGTATTAAACTTCTTCTTCTTCTTTTTTCTTCATATTCCTCCCCTGCCTCCTGTTTTCCAAGTGAATAATGTCTAGGAGCTTATGTTCTCATCTGAAAAAAAAAATTCAAATAGTCCTCCTTTTTTCGTGGATCACTTCCTGAAAGTCATTTAACTCGGTTGTCTTTGAGGTCCTGTATTATTTTCTGCCTCTTTTTATATCCCTGGGGTTTAACAGAGTGTCTGGCACACAGAAGGTCCTTAATAAATATTTATTGACTGACATATGTAATCTCTCAAAGTAGGGATGAAGAACATCTCCTCAAAGTTCTCCCTTCAAATCTGCTTCACCCAATTGGTTTGATAATTCTGTTCCTCAGACCAGTCTGATTGTAATTGGCTACCAATAGGTCCTAGGCTAAGCCCCATTTGATCATTGTTTGGGTCCTGATTGGCTCATTTTAAATGTAAATATCAGTTATTTTTGCTAGGGACAGAAATCCTGAGAGATTTAGATTTTTTTTTTTAGACCAGTTGAAAGAGGAGATTCTTTCCCTCAATTGTTACATAGCCTAAGTCACTAAATGGGTATAGTCTGTCAAACTGAGATCTGTTGAAGACTTTAGTTTAATTGCCTATTTTTGCTAATCCCAAAATGTCACTGGGGAGTACTTGCCTCTGCTGTCTTAGTGGCCATTCTTTTGTCTATCTTCCCTAATGTTTGAGCCCCTATACTTAGAAACTCCACGTTGGTCACAACTTAAATTTATAATAACAATAATTGACAATAAAATTCTGCTTCTAGATTAAAAAAAAAGGCCTTTGCTTAAAAAGTTCAAGATCTGTCATTTAATCCAGGGGCACCTCCAGTGGTCTTGATCTATATCTGGTCACTGGACTCAGATGCTCTGGAGGGAAAAGGGAGGCAGGTAACCTTGCACAACCCTCCCTCACTTAAATTCAATTCACTTGCAAGTCATGGAGTCACTTCCCAAATGTCATGATTTTCTTTGAGAAGAAAGACAGACAACAACAATAACAATAATTATTAGGAGGGTCAAGCAAGATCTTTTACATGCTAGCTTATGGTGCAGATGCAGCAAAGCTCAAGTTAAAGAACTCCCTCCAGTATTTGACCTGAGATGCTTCAGTGGGAAGTCATCCCATTGTGAGGTGCCTCTAGAGAAACCCCTAAAGGCGGCTTTTTAGACTTGTAATTATCTTCCTGCAGATTTTCTTCACTTTGGGAAGTCAAGCACTTAGCACAATGCCTGGTACATAGTAGGTGCTAACAAGTGTTTGGTGACTGATTGACTTTATGAGAAATAGGAAAACTGTGGGAGCTATATTCATTATAGTTGAGCAAAGCAATTATCCACTCAAGATCCCCCATTCTATTACATCAGACTGTAGCCCTGCCTAAATCAGTATGTAAGATTTGTAAAACTTGAAGCACTATATGAATGCCAATTATTATTGTTGTTGACCTTTTCTTTATTATAATTAGAAAATGACATGGTCAGTGCTTCTCACTCAGTAGGAAGAGAGAGAGTATCTTTTAACTTTCTTTTTTTTTTTTAATTTCTCCCAAAGTACTCAAACACTATATGATTATTAAGGGACTTTTGACTTGAATTGATTTTGTTGAATTTAGAAGCAAAAATTTTGGGGGAAATGAGCACTATTCTTAGCAGAGAGGGGTGTGATATAAAGCAAATAATTTAAGAAATGATAGTATAGAACAGAAGTGTTTATAAAAAGAAATATATTATCACTTAGTGTGCTACACAGGAACATACTGTGTACATTTGTATCTATTATATAAAATATCCATCCATGTATACACATGGGTATATATGCCTGTACACATATTAATACAGGTGTAATACATATTTATATATGCACAGATTCACATATTATAATATGTATTGTGTAAATGCATATGTACATGCATTGTATGTGCATATTCATTCACACACCAGAGAAAGAGACAAAAAAGGAAACAGAGACAGAGACAGAGACACATCCAGACATACAGAGAAACAGAGAGAGGAGGGAGAGAGAATGGATAGCCATATTGGCAGGGATAGAGAGTCTCATTATTCTTGTGTATTCAAAGCCCCAAATAAAGATTGAGAACATCTTGGAAAAGAATATTTACAAATGGCCTTTTACTATAAAGAAATTCCCTCTACCACATAGGAAGTCAAAGAATAGGAGAAAACAAATGCCTCTCAACTTAAAAATCATAAAGGTAACCTTTACTTCCTAAGAAAAGTTTTAACTATATTTATGGAGGCAAACGTGTAGAAGTGTTTTAAAAATATTATATTAATATAATTCATATTTCCATAGTTCTTGAAACATGATACAAAGCATTTTCTACCTAATAGTCAGTCCTCTGAGGTAGGTAGTATAATTCTAATTATCCTTCTTTTAGGGGAAACTGAGGCCTCTTAAAGTGAAAGATATTCCACAGGATCACACTGCAAGTAAAGGTCAGAGATTCATATCTTGATCTCGTGATTCAAGTCCATTATTTCTGTCTCACAAGCATACTTCCCGTGTCTAAAAGAAATCACTTATGTGAATTGCCATTTGCTAATTATGAAATAAAAGTGGTGGATTTTTTAATCAGAAGCCTGCCTTTCTTATTCTTATCCCAAAATTCACATCCCCTTAGATGGAAAGTCATTCCGTGTTTATCAATCTGGTCTAACATAACAGCACCAGAATAAAGAACATTATTTTTTTTTATCTTTTATTTTTGTTTTTATCTTGCTTTTGATTCCTATGGCACATGCTGTAAAGCAGCTAAAAGGATCAATGTAAAGATAAAACATATTTGGGTACAAGTTATATGGAAAAGGCACATACTAAACTATTAGACCGTCCATCATCTTGGCTATATGCACACATGCATATTAACACACATGTGTGCATAACTAGTATAATGTTTGTATACAACACATACATGCATATACACATGTTTATATATACATATTATGTATTGTGTGTGTATATACACAGTGACATGTATCACTATATATATATATAAAGTATACAAATATAGGTGTATATATGTATATGTATGTGTATGAGCATATGTATATGTATATATATGTGTGTATGCCAGGTGGTATAGTAGGTAAAGTTCTGGACTTGAAGTTGGGAAGGCTCATCTCCTGAGTTCAGATCTGACCTCAGACATTTACTAGCTGTATGACCCTGGGTAAGTCACTTCACGATTTGTCTCAGTTTCCTTCTCTCTAAAATAAAGTGGAGAAGCAAATGGCAAAACACTTCGCTATCTTTGCCAAGAAAATCAGAGATGAGGATGAAGTATGACTGAAAGCATTGAACAATACTTATATGTGTGTATACATATATGACACATACATGTTCAGTAATTTCTATATCTATATATATATTATATATATGATATAGGTATGTATGTACAGTATATATTGGTTAGAGATATAACATGGATGTTAGAACTTAACCTTACAAAATAAAATGTTACAGATAGGTTTCTTGGGTTATGAAACTCTAAAAAGGCAATATAGTATGTTGGAGCTCAAAAATACCTTAGAACATATGTTGTAAAAGAGAACCCTGATTATTCAGTGTGGTAGAAAGGAAAAACATATAATGTCAGAGCTGGAAAATATATTAGACACTATCTAGTAGAACTCCTTTATTTTTTTACAAATGAGGAAACTGAGATCCAGAGAAGGGAAAATATTTATCCAAGTTCATACAATACTGGAACCCAAGTTTCCTGAGTCCAGAGCTCAAACCTCACAACCTAAACTTCCTTCCTTGGGGCCAGTTTAGTTAATAGTCTGCTAGGAAAAAAAACTGATTTGTGAAATATAGATTTTAAAGGGATCATAACTTAGAATCAAGGCAATAAAAAAGTTCACCGAGTTGAAACTTGATGTAGAAGAATAGACACTTTAGGGATTTCTGAAAAATGTTCACTTTTGTTACATTAGAGTGAGAGATTCATATCACTTAAGAGAGCTTTTTAGACGTCACAAGTTTTTGTGATGGAGCTGTGCAAAATCTATCTTTTATTGTTATTTTTTTAACGGAAAATTTATCTATTAATCAGAAAATCCAGTCCCTTGATATTTGTCACACCTTTTCAGAAGCTGAATTCTCCAAAGTTATCAGGCAGGACCTGACCTAGGGAGAAATGACTCCCCAAATGCCATATACATTGTCACACCATTCCTTAATGACTCCCTCTGCTCTTTTGGGCCAATGATCCATGGATAAAGTGCTCCCTAAACAGTAGTATTCTCTGACATGCTAGATCATTATAGTTTCATTAAAGTCTTTTGAGTCAATGATGTGGGAAGAATAGCCTCTCATTTTTATCCCCTTGGGAGTAGAGCTATTTTACCCTTCTAATCCTCCTGATGGTTCCCCAGCCATAATCTCTGCATCTGACATTTTAATTGTCCTCTCCAAAGGTCCCATTCTAGGACCCATTGTCTCATCTGCCTGTTTCTTGAAGTCTGCCTTTAAGGCCTGTAGATATTTAAAACTCATCTCAGATGAATAGGGTCAAGGCCAGAATTAGTTGACCAAAATTCCTCAAAGTAGGTGAGCGTACTTACACATAAACTTCATCTCTAGTTAGATATCACCAATACATGAACTTTGTAAAGACAAATGATATATGTTGAAACAATGTGGTTTAGTTCAAAGAATTAGGGTTAGTGAATTTAGGGTTAGAATACTTAAGATTGAGCCTTGGGTTTACTACTCATTGGCTGTGAAGAAATTTCTTCTTTATTTATTTTAGGTTAATTAGTTTAAAGGGGTGGACCATTCATAATCTCTGCTTTTTTCGATTTTGCTTATCATTTAACAAAATGTTAGTTCAGAGCTTGTCATGGATGGAGAGTCTTGTAGAAGCCATTAGAAGGGGATAAATAATTTTGATAGCAATCATATAGATCTTCAAAATATTCAAAACACTTCATGTTCTCCATCACATGTTATTGTTTGTCCTTTGTTTTTGAAGAGGTACAATGGCATCATAGGTGCTGTCTTGACTTGTGCATGAATTGGATTTAAGAGAAGCAAAGTTATGCAAAGTCTTCTGCCTTAACTCCCTCTTTCA
Organism: Myrmecobius fasciatus; assembly: GCA_023553655.1. Taxonomy (NCBI): domain Eukaryota; kingdom Metazoa; phylum Chordata; class Mammalia; order Dasyuromorphia; family Myrmecobiidae; genus Myrmecobius; species Myrmecobius fasciatus. The sequence continues at coordinate 383,604 of JAJPUD010001052.1, forward strand.
GAGTCAATGACATCTGGTGGCAGGACAAAAGCCAAGAAGACTGGTGACAGCCTGGGATGCAAAGGATAACTTTGGCATCTTGGATAGAGGACCATTTCTAGGTGCTTCAGTCACCTTTGTGGTCATTAGAACAAATTATTCTTATCTACCCATTCATATACTTGGGATGGACACTCCTGTAACTTACCCTGACTCAGCCTACCTGCTGAGATGCTTTTACTGAAGTGTGGCCACTGTGCATTCTACAAAGACAACATTAAAAGGCAGTACCGTTCCCATTGTACTTTTAAGAGATGAAATGATTTGTCCAGCGTCATACTTATGAAAAATACTAGAGCTGGACCTAGAACCTAGACATCTAGTTGTTAGGGGAACTGGGTCTGGAACCAGAAATATCAATTCAAATTTCCCAATTTGATGCTTCCCTCCTAACCTTGTCTGTATTAGTTTTGTTTGTTCAGAAACTTTTTAACTTAATATAATCAAAATTATCTATCTGGTGTTCAATTAAGAGTTCCAGATCTTCTTTGGACATAAATTTATTCCACCTCCACAGGTCTGAGAGGTAAACTATCCTATGTTCCTCTAATTTGGTTATAATATCGCTCTTTATATCTAGATCATGAACCCATTTAGATCTTAACTTGGTATGCGGTGTTAGGTGTGGGTCCAGCCTTAATTTCTTCCACA
>JAJPUD010001052.1:394293-405174 GCA_023553655.1 Myrmecobius fasciatus
CATACTCCTTGATTGATGTTTGCTTACATTGTGTTTCCTTTATCTGATATATCGTTTGTGTAGACAAGATTTTTCTTGCACAACAATGACAAGTTTGGAAATATGTATACATATATTCGATTTGCCAATATTTTAACATAATTAACATGCAGTGGATATCCTGCCATCTAGGGGAGGGGTGCGGAGTTGGGGGAAAAATTTGTAACAGAAAGCTATGTAAGGGTTAATGTTGAAGAATTACCCACACATATGTTATGCAAATAAAAAAATAATAAAAAAATAACTAGTATTTCAAGGTACTTTATGATTTTTAAAGCACTTTACAATTTTTTTCACTTGATTTTCAAGACACTCTCAAAGGTAGGTATTATTATTATCCCCATTTTTAGGCAGTTAGAGATGAAGTGACTTAATTAGGACCACATAACTAGTAAGTATCTGAGACTGGATTTAAATTCAGATCTTCCTAATTCCAGGTCCATAGTTCTAGCCAATGATACAAAACCATTATGTCAGATGTGGTATATTTAGGGCAGAATATAATGGAACTATTTCTCTCTTATTCTGAATAGTCCACTATTAAGGCAGCATCATTACCCCCACAGTGTCCTACATACTGACATTACATAGTAGGCACTTACACATGCTAGTTGAATTTGAAAATCCATTGGTTATTAATGACATCCTAAAGGCATCCATCCAGGTGTTGTTGATGCCTCTGTATTGAAGATAGGATAAGAGCCATGCTTTTTCACAGAAATCTGTAAATAAATAATTTCAAATTCCTTCAAGGCTACAAAGGAAATAGAGCTTCTAATTTTAATATCCTGTCAAAGAGACTCCCATGGTGAAATTTCATAGATTCACTTTAATAACTTACTTAAGAGAAAAAAAGCTTCACTGGTCTTGATGAATTCTCACCTGTATTTCTAAGACACTTAAATATTTCAAAACTCTCACACATCCTATAATCCTGCCCTGTGGTTGCAAATGGCTCACAGTATTTTCCTTGCTCAAATTGCATTATACATTTTTAGAGTTACAAAGAATAACTTTGCAATGACTGCTTTCCTATGTGTAACAAGCAGTATGACTTGGGATGAAAATAATTGATAACACTGCTTTTAATAAGATTTCCTGAATTTTGTTTTGTTTCTCAGGGAGGCAAAGAACCCTTTTTAGTTGTGATGGACAACTTTTGATATTAAGGAGATGGTAAAAGCTTGGTTTGGTATTCTTTACCTCCACCTTCTTAGTTGATTTTATAGATCAAAAAGGCAATCAAGGTGTAAAACTCAAATAATAATGGGGGTCACAAAACCATTTATGAGAATCTCTGTGGGAGGCATATTAACTCTGAAAAATATATATTACCTATGTTCTATTGCATTTTATCTGTTTCGTTAAATGTTGCCCAATTATATGTTAATCTGATTGGGACCAGACTAGATAGTGTTTCTGGTGGGCCACAGTTGCAATGCTGACTTCTCTGGTTTAGAACAAAGAACCCAGGACCCAAAGATGGAAAGCTCTGACAACTTGCTGATCCTTTACACCTTAATCCTTTCTTACCTTTATAGGATTCTTGTATTCTATTTCCCTCTATTCACTCTATGATCCAGCTATACCGGTCTATAGATCCTCCTCCATTTACTGATTTAACAAGTTTATTCTGGTTGTCTTCCATACTTAGGACTTTCTTTCTTCTGACCTTCACCTCTTAGCAATACTCTTAAGACTGCACTTTCTGCTGGGGCTTTTGTAGGTCTCTTCTACTCACTTCCTTCCTCTGAGATGACCAGCCAGCTTGTTTGAATATGTTGACTATGTTATATATAACATATATAACAGCACTTTCTTTGTCTTACAGCACTCAGCACAGTATCTGGCATATAATAAATGCTTAAAAATACTTGTTAATTGATTGATTGACTCATCCTTTATAAATGACTTAGTATCAATCTAAATTTTTATGGCAATAAAAGTTTTCCAAACAAAACTGCCTCTCCTTCCCCAAAGTCACTCTTTCAATTTCCTCTATTTCTCTCAAAGGAACCAAAGTTCAAAATTTCTGACTCTTCCTAAACTCTTCCCTTTCTTTTATTCCCCCATGTCTTATCAGTGTAAAAGTATTATTTTTCAGAAAGTATTTTATTTTTCCCTAATTACATGTAAAGCAACCCTTTAAAATTGATTTTTTAAAAAATTTGGAGTTCCAAATTTTTGCCCATCCTCCCTAACTTGTATTATCTCTGAAGTAATAATCAATTTGGCATATTCATATCTTACAAAACACATTACCATATTAATCATGTTGTAAAAGAAGACACAGATCCAAAGAAAAAAAATGAAAAAAATAAAGTGAAAAATACCATTCTTCAATCTGCATTCTGACACCATCAGTTCTTTCTCTGAAAATGGATAGCATTTTTCATCACGATTCTTTTGGAATTGTCTGAGATCATTGCATTTTGGAGAATAGCTAAAGCATTCAAAGCTGATCACAATACAATATTGTTGTTACAGTATTGTTCTCCTACTTGTATTTATTTTACATTGTATCAGTTCAAAGAAGTCTTTCAAGGTTTTTCTGAAATCAATCTGATCATCATCTCTTAAACTACAATAGTATTCTATTGTAGTCATATGCCACAATTTTTTCAAACATTCTCCAAATGATGGAGAAGTACTATTGATGCTTTCTGCTGAATATCTCTCATGTCTCTTCCCTTTTCTCCACATATCTTCATTATCATCATCATCATCATAACTATCATTTTCATCATCATTATCTCTTTAGTCCTTTAAGGTTTGCAAAGCCCTTTGTATATGTAATCTTGTTTGATCCTTACAGCAACTCTGTGAAGTAGATGCTATTTTTATTCCAATTTTATAGATTAAGACAAAGATTCATTTTTTTCTTTATTAAAGCTTTTTATTTGCAAAATATATGTATGGGTAATTCTTCAACATTGATCCTTACAAAGCTTTCCCTTACAAATTTCCCCCCCCCAATCCCCACCCCTCCCTTAGATGGCAGGAAACCCACTACATGTTAATTATGTTAAAGTGCTTGACAAATTCAATATATGTGAATACATATTTCCACACTTATCATTGTTGTGCAAGAAAAATTGTATCTACAAGAAAAAAAATCAGAGAAAGGAAACACAATGCAAGCAAACATCAATCGAGAACATGAAAATGTTATGTTGTGGTCCACATTTCGCATCCCTCTCTCTGGGTGTATATGGCTTTCTTCACTGAACAATTGGAAATGGTTTGAAACATTTCATTGTTGAAGAGAGCCATGTCCATCAGAATTGATCATCATATAGTATTAAGACAAAGATTCTTAAACTGTAGACCATATTGAATCATGTAACTGAATGTGGAGGTCATGAAATTTTGATTTATTATCAGTAAATGTTTCATTTGTATAACTATTTTATATATCTATATATCCAGGGTCACATAAGAAAAAGGATTGCAAGGGAAAGAAGTTTAAGAAACCCTGGATTAAGAAACCCAAACTGAAGAAAATTAAGTGCCTTAACTTAAAACAGTTTAGCATAGCATCACAGGTTGGATATGAACTCAGGTCATCTTGATTTCAAGTCTAGCACTCTTGCCCATTGCCTGGCAGAGCTGCCACTTTCACCATAACCAAATAATCAATCAATAAACATTTATTAAGTGCCTACTATATGCTAACCTCATTATTTCTCATCTGGCTATTATTATGATTACCTAATTGATCTCACTGACTAAAATCTTTCCCCTCTCTAATCCAAACTTCACTCAGCTGCTAAATTGATATTCTTAAATTGTGGGCATAACTATATCCCTCCTTTGTTTAAGAAACCTTCCAAGTAAAATCTACATGCTTCATTCTGTCATTTAAAGCATCTCACATTCTGTTTCAACTTTTTTCAGACTGATTACTCAGTACTTCACTGTCACAGTATCCATGCCAAATGGCATTTCTTTATACATCCAAGTCTGTCTCTAGCCTCTGTATATGGTATCCCACCTGCCTGGAGAGTACTCCATCATCTCCTCTGACTCTTTGAATTATTCTCTTCAAAACAATCAATCAAGAAACACTTGTTAAGCACTCATCATTTACCAGGCACTGTGTTAAAATACAAAGGGTACAAAAGAAAAAAAAAGACACTTCTTGCCCTCAAGGAGCTTATAGTCTAATAGAGGAGAGAATATGCAAACAAATATATACAAAGCAATCCATATAGAGATCATTAATGAAGAAAAGGGAATTAAGAGAGAATGGAAAAGGCTTCCAGTAAAAGAAACACTGAAACTCAAAGGAAGAGATGGCAGTAGAGAGAATGCAGAAAGTTGAGACATGAAAATCAGCCAGAAAAAAATGGCACATCTTGTTCATGGAACATCCAGGATGCTAGTGTGCTCAGATCCCAATTTCTAAAGAAAATATTTCTTGTCTCACAACCTCTAGTTTTTCATGCTCTGTATTTCCATCCCCCAGAAATTGCTTTGTAAATACTCAATATGTATTTTTTACATTCTTACCTATTTGTGGGTTGTACATAAGCAGAAATAAAAGGCAAGGGCAGTTAGTTTATTGTCTTTGAATCTTTAGTCTGACATATGGTAGTCATTCACTAAATATTTTTTGTGTCAAATTGAAATTTTTTTGTAAGCTAGTTTGTATAGACATACTTCAGAGATGGTGAGGATTCAGTTCCAGACTACTGCAATAAACCAAATATTGTAATAAAGCAAGTCACATTTTTTTTGTTTCTTAATGTACATAAAAGTTATGTTTACACTAAACTGTAGTCTAGGAAATGTGCAAATGTACAATTTATATACCTTAAAACTACTTTATTGTCAAAAATGCTATCATCTGAGATTTCAGCAAGTTTTAATATTTTTGCCCGTGGAGTGTGGCTGCTGAGTGATTAAATGGTTACTGAAGGTTGGAGAGCAGTGGCAATTTAAAAAAATTAAACAACAATGAAGTTTGCCACAATGAGTTCATTTGAACACTTAGAAGCTATTGTAAGATTAATTGATGGGTCTAAGTTTAATATTGTGGCTCAGGGAATAGGAAAGTTCATAGAGAGGGAGAGAGATGGGGAGCATCTAGTTGTTAGAGCAGTCAGAACACATAATATTTATTGCTTAAGTTTGTTATCTTATGAGAGTACCATCTAGTACAAGCCCTTCATTTTGCAAATGAGGAAACTATGTTAGAGAGAAGCTAAATAAATTGTCCACAGTTGTATAGTGCACTTATAAAAGACCCAGAGTTGGAACTCACATCTCTGAATTCCAATTCACCATTTTCTCTGTTATGCCATGCTTTTTTTCTCCTTATGATAAATAAGAATAGAAATATGGAAAGAAGAGAGAAGTACAAAGGTATGAGGATAGCCTGAAGGAAGATGGGAAGAGAAAGATAGAAATAGGGACAAAAAGAAAGAGGGACAAAAGGAGAGAGAATGAAAGAGAGAAAGACAGAGAGACAGACATACAGATGGACAGAAAGAGACAGAGATAAAAGGAGAGAGAATAACAAAAAGAAATAGAGACAGAGAGAAAGACAGAGACAGAGAAAGGAGAAGGGAGCATGACTACCCACTTTCTCCTTTTTTTTTTTGGAAGGAAGACAAGGGTATTTTTCAGAGAATTCAACCTTTCAATCAAATTCTTAAGATTAACTTGATATGATAAAATTAGTATTTTCAGATTCCTAGAGTTATAGAATAGGTTCTGAAAGCAAGAGAAGTTAAGGCAACAGTAAGAACTAGGAAGCTTATTGAGAAATATCAGAAAGATCATATTGATTTTATGTTCAATATGAATCAATAGCAACCAAGTACAACTTTAGGTATCATATATAAAATTATAGCACCTGTAGGGAAGGCTTGTTCAGTTGTTCCCAGAGGTTGAAGATGTTATTCAATTAAACAACAATAATAATTATTTTCCAGAGCATTTCATGATGTTGCTGTCAATGTAGGAGGAGTTCTTTTATCAAGAAAATGCAGTATGCAGAAAGAATGATAATTCTGGAGCCAGAAAATGAAATTCAAATTCTACATCTCAGCTTTACTTACTATGTGATCTTGGACTTGTCATTCAACATACATGGGAATTCTTGGATTTTCTTTATTTATAAAATGAATGGGTTAGATAAAATGATCTCTCAGATTCCTTTTTGACTTGTTTGTATATGATCCTTTTTTTAAAATGAGTATTCTAGGAATCAGTGTCTGGTCCAGTATTATTTAACATTTCCATGAGTGACTTGGATAAAAACATTTATGGATGGCATGCTTGTTGAATTTGCAAATGACACATATCTGAGAGGGTTTAAAATCAAGCTCTTCAGAATAGAGTTGGGATTAAAAAAATAATCCCAACAGAGTAAAAGTTCCTAAATTATGGATTGCGGCTAAATCTAGGCCAACATTTGTTTTTATTTTTTTCCCATGGGCTAAGAATTTTTTGTTGTTCAGTCATTTCAATCATGTCTGGCTCTTCTGTGATCTCATTTGGAATTTTCTTGGCAAAGATAATGGAGTGGTTTGCCATTTCCTTATCCAGCTCATTTTACAGATGAGGAAATGAGACAAACAGGATTAAGTGACTTGCTCAGGATCCCTTGGTTTATAAATGCCTAAGGCCAGATTTGAACTCATGAAGATGAGTTTTCCCATCTCCAGGTCTGGTGCTCTATCCACTGGGTCACTTAACTACCCTAAGAACTAATAAGAATTAAGAATATTTTTTACAGCCATAAATAAAGCTCATTGAAAAAATATAAAAACCATTCTTAGTTTTTGAACTATACAAATGAGATAGTGAAGCAGATATGACCCATGGACTATCATAGCTTGCTGACCCTGGGCTAGAACACTATACAAATCTAATAAGCTATCATTTGACTTCAAGTTATATAGAAGAAAGAGCCCTAACTGCAAATTGAAGCCCTGGGACAAATTCAACTGAGATAATATGGACAAAGACATCACCATTCCTATGTATAGTTGAGGTAGCTAGATTAATCTTTTATTAAATGTTTTTATGTCTTAAGACACTTAAGGTACAACTATAAGTCTCCTTCTGAGACTTTTATTGTCTGATATTGCTTTATAGAGTTGTAGGAGCTATGAGGTGTCATCCATAATGATGAGAGGTGGTGGTGACATTTGGCAAGACCACATAAGCACAATACTGTGACATATCCCATCCCTCATCTCCATTTTGAGTGAGGAAGCATTTTCCCATTAACTACTCAACTCAACCGCGCTCTGTTTCTCCTTTACTCCTCTAAGAAAGGAGTCACAGTGAGAAGAAGCTGATTTTAATGTCTATTGCTGGCTTGTTCCTATACCAGACTTTTCCCACTCTCTACTCCTTGTCACAATGCTCACTATTTTTTTTTTCTTGCTATCATTTTGTTCGCCTTTACTTAAAAGAAATTGCAGAAGTTGCTAAATCTTTATCTGGTATAATACTGGTTTTGTGGTTTTTCAGGTTTGTCCAAATCTCTGTGAGCCCATTTTGAAGTTTTCTTGGTAAAGATGCTGTTGGAATGACTTGCCATTTTGTTCACTAGCTCATTGCAGAGATGAGGAACTGAGGTAAATAGGGTTAAATGACTGCTCAGGGTCACATAGTTAATAAATGTCTAAAACTAGATTCAGTTGCAAGAAGAGGTGTCTCCCTCATTCCCAGCCCAGAGCTCTATTCCCTGAGGCACCTACCATCAATACAGATATGTGTGAAGTAAGGGAGACATTTGGAGACCACAGCAGCATGGGAGAATTACTTCTTTTTCCATGCAGCTAAGACACAGTAAGACAAAGTGGATCTGCTGATGTGGTTTGGAATGAAAGTTCCAAGTGAAATGGAAGCATATTGAAAACAAAATCCTTAGCAAATATGTTTTTCTAAAGAAAGGGGAATATATATTCAGAGAGGGAATTAGATATATATACATAAACATATGCACATTGTACACATGCATATCCAGATCCATAAAAGTCTTAATTCTACTGGATCAAAATAATAAATAGATGTGTGCGTGTGTACATATATGTATTAAAAGCATGATTATATGAACACATGCAAATCTATATTGAGAGCTGATGGTGCAATATCCCATCCTCAAATCCATTCTGAGGGAGGAAGCATTTCCTCATTATCTACTCAACTAAACTGAGCTCCATCTCTCCTTTACTCTTCTGGGGGAAGGAGTCAATATAAATTTGCATGTAATGCATACATCTTTATGTTAACATGACCCACAAAAGCTCTGTGTTCATGACACACACATATGTATATACTCACATATACATATACTAAGACCTAGTAAAGACCAAAAGTTAAGGCAAAAGAAAGTAAATGAAAAACAGGAAGAAAATGGCTGACTATCATTTGGCATAGTAGGATACCAACCTGTACTAGACCCTATACTAGTCTAGAACATCAGAGCCCTTTTGGACCACAGTAATCATTTTCATGACATGTGAGAACCACATTATCTCCTTGCATTCTTTATAAGTGGGAATCATGCTTCCTGTTAAGTGTTACTTGAGAGAAGCATTTTATAAATTCAAGTGCTTTAATCCTATGGGTTAATATTATTGTGTCAATTATATGTGAATTCCTATGTTAGCTGCTGAGTATTACGAAGGAGTGTCCCTAACAAAAGGAACTTGCATTCTGATTCTGATTACAGAGATGATGTACATACAGATAAAGTGTCCTAATGGATAGAGTGCTGGACCTTAGAAAGACTGTGAATCACATCTGTCCTCAGACATTAACTAGTTAGCTTGACTCTGGGACAATCATTTAACTTCCTCGATCTACCTCAGTTCTCTCATCTATAAAACAGAGATAAAAATAGCACCTCTATCTCCCATGGTTGTTATCAGGATTAAATGAGATTATTATAAAATACTTAGCACAGTTTCTAGCACATAGTAAGTGTTAGCTGTTATTGTTATCATTATTAGCAATGATTCAAAGGAATATAAATTAATTAGAAACAGCCACGTAGTGCAATGGTTAGACTTCCAGGCTTGGAGTCAGGAAGTCTCCTCTTCCTGAATTTAAAGCCAGTCTTTATTTCATGATATATGATACAATCTAATTGTGTGATTGTAAGCAAGTCTGTTTGCCTCAGTTTCCTCATCTGTAAAATGAGCTGGAGAAGGAGATGGTAAGCCAGTTCAGTATTTTTGCCAGGAAACACCAAATGGGGCCATGAAGAATTGGACATGACTAAAACAATTCAACAATAACAAAAGTAAAATAAGTGGTACAAATAATAATAATGATAACATCAATGATATTAATTTAGATTAGACTTGTGTTTTCATTAGGGTAGGGAACTTACCATGCAGAAATTCCCTCTACCAATCTAGAACTGCAATTGTTCCACAACTTGCAGTCTTAGGCTGCTGGGATCATGGAGAGATTACATGACTTGCCTGAAGTACAAGTATGTCTTAGAGGTAGGACTCAAACCTAGTCTTCCTGACTGCAAAGGTTGTCCATAAGACTATTTCTCAGTAATAAAAAACCCATCTATTTTATAACCTTATTTATGGTTATATGTCGCATTAACATACATTACATAATATGATTCTGAGCTGGGCTGGTGGTATAATTAGTATTGCCAGTTTTACAGATGAGGAAATATGGGCTAGAGATTTATTTAGGTTCAAACCTATATCCAAGACATAATTGTGGATGCATGGTCCACATGACTCAAGGCATGACTCAAGATCTTTCTAAGATCAGGTGCAGTGCTTTTTCCAATATTAGATCCTAGATGAAGGAAAGCTTGCTTTTAGATGAAGCCTTCATAAGATAATAGAATTTAATCTTTGTCTAGTCCAATTCCCTTACAATGAAATTGAGGCTCCAAGATGTTGTGACTTTCTCATGTGGCACAGATATCAAATAGAAGGCTGGGATTTCAAACAGTGTCACCTGAGTTCTTACTCAGAGCTCTTTCCATGGTGCCATGGTAAGCTGAGCCATTGAATTCCTTGCATTTGGTTCTCCAGATTTTCCAAACTGACTTCTTCACAACAACTTTGGGATGTAGGTAATCATCACCTTAGTAACCCTACCAAATATAGAATTGAAGATTGAAGATAGTAAGGGATTAGCCAAAAATCTTACATGCAATGAGTAATAAAAAGTTTACCTATTCACCAATGCAAACATTAAATTCTCTAGAAACAAATCACTGGCTTGATTCCTAAAAGGTTTTCCTAAATATATGGCAAGCTAGTGATTATAGCAAGGTTTCCTTCAGTTTATCAATCTGATTTTCGAAGCAGATGAGAGAGAAATATACATGATTTTAGCCTAAGATTATGTTCATTGTGCTCATCTTTTTCTGTTGTGACACGCTATTAAGAAAGTCATTTAAAAAAATTAAAAGATTTTCCCTGGAAAGCCACCTTATACCACTCAATTATACTTTGATTTCCTACTTTGTGGGTCAGACCAACCAAGATGCTGGGGGAAATCCATTATGTATACATGTAAGATTTTTGGCTAATCCCTTAACATTTACTTGAGGGGAGGGACTAGGCTATTGCTCTAACCACAATCTTCTTTACCATCCATGGAAAAATTACATATATTCATGGAATTCTTCCCTATATTTTTTCATCATTAACTAATGTAAGAAAACCCCCATCTAGAGGCACAAATCATTTGCTTCCACCTATAGTTTTGCTCCCAATTATTAGTGCTTTAGCTTTATTGAATTAAATTGTATTGCTTCACATTTATTTAGCTCTCTATATGTTGTTTATCCTCAAGCAGGGTGGACATTTCTCAGATATACTTCTTTTTTTTTTT
>JAJPUD010001052.1:405274-423679 GCA_023553655.1 Myrmecobius fasciatus
CGTTAAAATGCTGTGTTGTGGTTCACTCTCAGTTCCCACAGGCCTCTCTCTGGATGTTTATGACTATCTTCATCACTGAACAATAGGAACTGGTTTGAATCACATCATTGTTGAAGAGAACCATGTCCATCAAAATTGATCATCATATAGTCTTGTTGCTGTGTATAATGTTCTCCTGGTTCTGCTGATTTCACTCAGCATCAGTTCATGCAAGTCTCTCCAATCCTCTCTGAAATCCTCCTGCTGGTCATTTCTTACAGAACAATAATATTCCATAACATTCATATACCATAATTTATTCAGCCATTCTCCAATTGATGGGCATCTTTTCAATTTCCAGTTTCTTGCCACTACAAAAAGGGCTGCCACAAACATTTTTGCACATGTGGGTCCCTTTCCCTCCTTAAAAATCTCTTTGGGATATAGGCCCAGTAGAAACACTGCTGGGTCAAAGGGTATGCACTGTTTGATAACTCTTTGAGCATAGCTCCAAATTGCTCTCCAGAATGGTTGGATCCGTTCACAGTTCCACCAACAATGTATCAGTGTCCCAGTTTTCCCACATCCCCTCCAACAGCTATCATTATCATTTCCTGTCATTTTAGCCAATCTGACAGGTGTGTAGTGGTATCTCAGAGTTGTCTTAATTTGCATTTCTCTGATCAATAGTGACTTGGAGCACCTTTTCATGTGCCTGGAAATAGTTTCAATTTCTTCGTCTGAAAATTGTCTGTTCATATCTTTTGACCATTTGTCAATTGGAGAATGGCTTGAATTCTTATATATTTGAGTCAATTCTCTATATATTTTAGAAATGAGGCCTTTATCAGAACCTTTGGATGTAAAAATATTTTCCCAGTTTACTGCTACCCTTCTAATCTTGTCTGCATTCATTTTGTTTGTACAAAAACTTTTCAACTTGATATAGTCAAACTTATCTATTTTGTGATTAATGATGACCTCTAGTTCTTCTTTGGTCACAAATTCCTTCCCCCTCCACAGGTCTGAGAGGTAAACCATCCTACATTGTTCTAATTTGTTTATAATATCATTCTTTATGCCTAGATCATGAATCCATTTTGACCTTATCTTGGTATATGGTGTTAGGTGTGGGTCAATGCCTAATTTCTTCCAGACTAGTTTCCAATTATCCCAGCAGTTTTTGTCAAATAGTGAGTTTTTATCCCCAAAACTGGGGTCTTTGGGTTTGTCAAACACTAGATTACTATTGTCATTGAGTATTTTGTTCTGTGAACCTAACCTATTCCACTGATCCACTACTCTATTTCTTATCCAGTACCAAATGGTTTTGGTGACCACTGCTTTATAATATAGTTTTAGATCTGGTGCAGCTAGGCCACCCTCATCAGATATACTTCTAGGATAGGAAATTTTAATTTTTTGTCTTTGTAATCTTAGCAACTAGCTGTGTCTTTTGTGTAGTAGGTGCTTAATAAATGTTTGATGAATAGAATAGAGTAGAATCTTCAAAAGTCATGGCCAATTTCCCTAAATATCTGTATTACAATTCTATTCATTAGATCCTTCTAAAAATGTCTTTTCTATCCATTTAGGAGAGAAGAGCTCTTCAGACAGCAAACAGGCCAGCCAGCATAAAATATAAATAATGACCCATGGGCGTGATCATTTGGAACCTTTAATAGCTGATGAGCCATTATTTCTTCCTATCATCGATGCATCTAAAAAATGTTATACCATCACCTTGTTCAACCTCTACCATAAAATTAATTACCTTTGGATAGACCCCATTTAATTGCTCATAAAATTGATCTGACTTTTTAGCTTTTATAGCAACTAGTATGTCATCAACAAAGTGCCTAGAATAAATAAGACACTCATTATCTATCTCTAGTTTTAAAACAAGTCACTGAATAATAATAACTCACATTAACATAGCACTTCCAGGCTTATAAAAAAAAACATTTTGTTCATATACCTGTGAGGTAGGTATTATAAACAGTATCATCCTCATCCTACATCTAGAAAAACTGATGCTAAAGCATTTTTAAGTGAAAACAACAATAGACACATTTATTAAGTATCTCCAATGTGCCAGGCAGGTACTGTGCTACTTGTTGAGGATATAAGAACAAAGAATGAATTAGTTTCTAATTTGAAAAAGCTCCAATGGGGAAAATAATGGGTAAATACATGTGTATTACAGGATTAACATAAAGAGAATAAATATACAAAAATATAGCATATTTAAGCACAAGATAGTTTGGGAAGGAGATTGCTAACAATTGGGGGAATCAGGCTTATGTTTATATAGAAGTTGTTTTGTGAATTGTATCATAATTCACAAAATTGTGATATAGGAAGAAAAGGAATTGAATGAGCCACTGAGAATGAGGGATTGAATTCCACAACACCAGGTAGCCAGCATCTTTCTTAGGCTCATAAAGAACAAAGGATTGTATAGTTCCAGTATTCACCTGTTTCAGACACATCTACTCTTCCTGACCTCATTTGGAGTTTTCATGGCAAAAATCCTGGAATGCATTGCCATTTCCTTCTCCAGCTCCTTTTACTGATAAAGTAAAGGGTTAAGTGACATGCCCAGGGTCACTTAGCTGTTAGGTGTTTGAGGCCAGATTTGAACTTAGAAGAGAAGTTCCTGACTTCAGGTTCAGTACTCTGCACTGTCGCACACCTAGTTGCATGGTTCTAGGTTAGGAGATGTTCCTTGAACAGTTACCAAAGTCTGATTATTAGATCTCAGGACTGGACTGGTATATATCAGCCCTGAGTCTTGCGAATCCTGAACCATAGGTTACAATATGGTAGGTTAGACATAAATTACAACAACTTTACGCACAATGTGAGAAGTTGATTTTCAACTGATCATTCATTAGAAATCTTTCCCCTCAAATATTGCATGCTACTTTGTTTGGCATGGTTCTAATAACAAGATAATAATGATACTAAATCATCTTTTTCTTCTTTTGTCCTTCTTTTGTTCTCCTTTCCCTTCTTCCCTTTTTCTTGTTTCTTTCTCTCCCTCTTCCCTTGTTCCCTTCGCAACTACATCTGCATCACATCCTGCTTCTGGGCTGCCAACCTATAAAGTCATAAGACTACAAAATTCAAAGTTGTATTGACTCATTTAGTAAAATATTCTCATATTAGTCATTTAGTAAAATGTTTTCATATTATTCTCAATGCATTTGATATACTTATCAAATCAGTATTCAATGACATAAATCACTATTTATTAATACCATAATGTATATATGTATATGTATATATACCATTTATACTATAGATTTATAAATCACCATTCAGTGTCTACAAAGGTGGGAAAACTAGGATTTGAACTTGAGACACTATAAGGAAAAGCAATATTATAAACAAGAAACCTTTCTAACACTCAGAGCTGTCTAGAAGTGAAATGTATGAGAGAGAGAGAGAGAGAGAGAGAGAGAGAGAGAGTAGCGAATTTGTCTACTTGGAGGTCCTCGAATTAGAATAGATAGTTATGGAATATGGATGTAATGGAATATTATTGTTCTATAAGAAAGGATCAGTAGGCTGATTTCAAAAAGGCTTGGAGAATATAAACTGATAGTAAGGAGCGAGTAGAACAAAGAGAACATTTTACAAAGCAAAAACAATTTTATGTGATGATCAACTTATGGATGAAGCTCTTTTCAACTTTGACATGATTCAGGCCAATTCCAATAGACTTGTCATGGAAAGAACTATCTGCATCCAGAGAAAGGACTATGGGGATTGAATGTGGATCACAACAAAGTATTTTCAACTTTTTGTTGTTTTCTTGCTAGTTTTTTTCTTTCTCATTTTTTTCCCTTTTGAGCTGATTTTTCTTATGCAGCATGAAAAATGTGGAAATATGTCTAGAAGAATTGCATGTAATGGATTACTTGGGGCCTATGGAAAGGGGGTGTTGGAGAGTGAGGGAGAAAAATTTGGAACATAGTTTTGCAAGGTTGAATGTTGAAAACTAACATCTTGAAATGTATTTTGAAAAATAAAAGTTATTATAAAAATAAAAAGCAGAGAAAATATAAATTAAGACATACTGTAGCAAAACAAAACAAAACAAAATGAATACTGATTGACCACTTGTCTCAATTATTTTAAACAGAGGCAATCCTATTTCTATATTTAATATGTTATACTAAATGTCTTTTGACAAATATGGTATTCATGAATCCCAGTCTTTGAGCTCCTATTTCTATAGCTTTTATTTCTTTACTATACAGAAGAAAGAAAGGAAACAAACATTTATTAAACACCTATTATTTTCAGGTCCAGTGGTAAGCCCTTTACAAATATTATTTCATTAAATCCTCTAAACAATCCTGGGAAGTGCTATTATTGTCATTCTGGTTTTACAGTTCAAAAAACTGAAATAAAGAGAGGTTAAATGGCTTGCTCAGAGGAACTCAGCTAATATTTGAATCTAATTCTGCACCCAGGTCAGGAAGACCTGACTCGGGGCAGCTAGGTGGCACAGCACCAGCCCTGAAGTCAGGAGGACCTGAGTTCAAATGTGATCTCAGACTAGCTGTGTGACTCTGGGGAAGTCACTTAACCCCAACTGCCTCAGCATAAAAAAAAAAAAAAAAAAAAAAAAAAAAAAAAGACCTGCTCAATGTTTTATTTGCTATGACATCGAGGTCCCTCCTATTACCTAACTTTTGTGTCTTTGCCAATCAATAGCAAGATTCTGCACAGGAAATATTTAACAAGCATTTTTAAAAATCAAATTACACCTAACTACAAGCCAATAAGTTTATAAAAGCTATCCCAGTTTGCTTTGGGACTGGTTTTTGGCTATTGCCCTGTTGGTTGCAGAAAATCAGATTAATTCTGATTAGGGCAGCCATTGGCGTTGATAAAACACATAATGAAAGGAACTTTGGAACTGGATCAGATCATTAGGGGCTGAATTGTAGTTATATCTGCCATTCACTATTTAGGTTACCTGGGTAAGCGTTTGAACCTTTTACATCAGTTTTCCTAAGAAGAGAACTGGACTGAGGTTCCATCCAGCTCTAAAAGCCTGTAATAGTTTACTGAATTCCTGTCTGAGAGCCGATGCTTCAGACAGTGCAGAATTGTATCCTTGAACGTTATGGAGTTTGAATTTCAGTCTTTTTTTCATTATTACCTGATATCTTATTCAACTCAGGAGACTACCTTCCTCTGGCTCACCAGATTATGTCCCCCCTTTCAAGGAAGGTTTATCACCTACTCCCCCCCCACACCTCTCCCACCTCAGACCCAAGAGTGAGAAAGCAAATTTCCCTCTGCTCTGCCTCCTAATGAACCCCCCCCCCCGGACTCAGCAAAGCTAGCCAAAGGAGTGGGAGAAAGATTAAGCAATGGCAGGCCAGGGCAGGGTGAAATGGTCAGGTGAATGGAGAGATGAGCAATCCATGTGTTCTTTCTCAGAGGAGAACCTGAATTTCTGGCCCTGAAAAAAGATTAAAACCATAATTGCCCTTCTGGGGGCCAGTAATGACAACCCTAGCAAGACCAAGGCCATGTTGAACTCTGTTGTATTACCAGTCCTACCCACATTGGATAAACTGTGTATGTACAAAGATATATGTATGCAAAAGGTTCCTTTTTGCTTCTGCCCTTCCTTCCTCTCCATTTATACTGCTTTTGTAGCTATTCCAAACCCATACATTTATTTTCCTTCTTGTAAGCTTCTAAGTCTCTTTTTCTCTCTCCCACTCTTTTTCCTTTCCCACCTTCTATTTATTTCTCTGTAGCCCCTACTTTCACTTTCTTTCCCCATCACTGATTTTTTCCTTGCTCTTTCTCTTCTTCCTCACCAAACCTGAAGGAATCCATTAAACATTCCAGCTCTGAGCATGCAGAGAGAGAGCTATCCTTTTCTTCTTGGGGACCTAAACTTATTCTATCTAGTTTCAGATGTGAGTAAGAGAGATATAGCTCAGTTCAATGAAAGGATTACCTTTCAATTACAGTGGTCCAGAAATTAAGTACAGTGCTTATTAAATAGTGAGCCTCCAAATCTGAAGTACAAAAATAATATAGTAAAGATAAGTTGAAAAATCTGTTGTATCCAAGGCAATGAGGATATTATAAAATTCATCTAAATCTAATTCAGATGCCTAAGACAGGCAGCATTTCCAACATATACTGAAAAACACAAAGGATAAGAAGGCTTACAGGATGACTTGTTGAGGAGTTATGTACCCCAAGAAAAGAGCTAAGCAAGATTCATTCCCAGGTCCTTTCTAATTAGGAGTCTATGAATCCTATGACTTGGATTCTAGTCATAGCTTACTACTAAGTAGCTGTGTAAACCTGGGTAAATGCCTTTCTCTCTTTGGTCCTTAACTTCATTATTGATTGCATGGTAGCCAAGTAGGACAAGTTGATATTGAAGGAAACTTCTGACTCCAAAAATCTCCTAATCCATCATATATATGTGTGTGTGTGTGTGTGTGTGTGTATTTGAATTTTAAACATTAATACCAAGTAGGAAAAGAAAAAAAATTGATATGTGCAAAGTAAAACATGAGAGGATTCAAAATATAAAGGCAATGAATTTCCATTTCAAGAAAGCCTATATAATAAATACTATACCTTGTATAGTATTTTTTTCTTTTGTTCTCTGCTATGTACTTTTTTACTTTATTCTTTTTTTTGCCTTCTACCTCATCCCTCCCCCTCAAAAGGTTACAATTACATGTGTGTGTATGTCATATATGGATAAATTTGTGTGTGTATTGATTATTGATTGAATAATATATAACTATATCTATTTTCTCTCTATATATGTGTATATAAATACATATATTATATTGCTCTCTCTAGATATGTTTATCTAGAAAGAGAGAGAGAAATACAGAGAGATATAGTGTGTATATATATATATATTTATATATACGTGAAAAATAAGTTCTTGTGATTCTATCTTTTACATCAAATAAGACACCTGGCTGGTTCCTGATCTCACTTTTTTCCTCTCTCTGGGTATTTGCCCACATTATCCTCTTTGTCTAGACTCACATTATTCTCATGTTGAACTCCTTCTCTTCATTTAAGTCCCAGCTTAGGTATCGTGCTTTTTGAAGTCTTCCCTGATTTCTGGTTTTGCCAACTGCAACTGATTTTGGGTCCTGAAACATTTCAGTACATGAGGAACACTAGACCAGTGATGCTAATAAAATTTTGAAGTCTTGCATGTAACAAATATCTGATTCTATAGGGAAGAGGAAATAGTGACAATACAGTCACTTTAAGGAAAAATTTACAAGCAGATATCTGTATAGAATGGGACACATCTGTACTTTAGCCAGAAAAAGAATCCTGACCTTGGATAAAATTTAATTTTTGAAGTGATCAAAGGAGGAGGTAGAAGGGAAAGATCAAGGATGATGAAAGAAGCTTTCTTTATATCCAAACAATGTACAAGTTGTATGAGACTGTTGCCCTCCACTTTTCCCAATTTGGTTCAGGTAAAACAAGGAAAATCAGCATTACTAAGGATAGGTTTGGGAAATGGGGGGGGGAAGAAATAAAGGAGTATGTCTGATTATCAACTTTAAAATCATAGGCAGGGATGTGCCAATCAGTAAAGTTGTACGAAAGACTGGAGTTTCCAGCCCCAGAAAATCCAAGAAAGACCAGGAAAAAAAATTATAGACTATATCATACAAACCCATCTGAAAGGACTCTCTCCTGCTTCTTAAAAGTACTGCATTTTTCTTTTTCCTTTCTCCTAATCAATGTAGGAAATAATTTATAAACATGTAATTTGTAAACCTGTGTTTTGTAAATAATGTGATTTATAAACATGTAATTTGTAAATATGCAATTTGTAAACATGTCACATCCATTTAGACAATGCTGTTTTTCATCTTTATATCCTCAGAGTCTAAGCGGTGTCTTTTGGTATAACACCTACTTAATCAACATTTATTGAATCAAGTTGAATTGATTTAATTCCTTCTCACATCCACTAACCTGTCTGACAAGGACTATAAGGAACCATCATGCCTCAGGCAAAAGTATTCTCCCATTTGAAA
This sequence comes from Myrmecobius fasciatus, assembly GCA_023553655.1. Lineage (NCBI taxonomy): Eukaryota > Metazoa > Chordata > Mammalia > Dasyuromorphia > Myrmecobiidae > Myrmecobius > Myrmecobius fasciatus. The sequence continues at coordinate 413,332 of JAJPUD010001052.1, forward strand.
AGGAAGTAAAAAACCCAAAAACCCAAAATATTACATTGGACAGAGTTGGCTCAGGTAGTAGTAAGGTACCTAATTGACTCTGACAATCACCTTTAAAAAGACAGAGTGGATTGGTAAAATCCCCTTGAGTTTCACATGGGAAATGCACATTTTGGATAAGTCCAATAAATGAATGTCAGCCTAGCCTCCTATAGAATGTGGCAATCCTGCTTTCCTCACTCTGAACTCTGTGATTGTGAAAGGGTAGACTGGGTACATCTGGTAGAGATCAGATATGATGTATGGACTAATTTTCAGAAGAGATAAAGGAAGCAGCTCCTTTCGGAGAACAGTATGAAATATTTCAGAAATTTGCTCTTCTGGGGAAAAAAAAGCAAAGCAAAAATTTTAAAAAGCAAGTAAACAAACAAAAAAAAAATCATTCTTTCCAGAAGTTTTTCATAAGGGCCTAAAAAATCCTCCTTGTAGATTTATTCCAAGCTAGGCCTAATGGAAAGGACATGAAGTGGGATTTAGGACTGTGCTCATATTGTAGTTTGGTCATTTATTAGCTATATTACAATGGAAACTTTTTTTTACCACATTTATTAACTTCATAGGTCTATTACTACAGTGCTGGAACACAAGAGTACATACTTTCTTAACATGAAACCATTTAATACAGACTATCTGGATTTGGAATAACAAGCATCTCTGAATCATGTAATGAATTCACAAGCATTAATTAAGTGGCTAATATGAGGCTAGATCTTGGATATCAAAGGAGAAAAATGAAAGTCCTTGCCCCCATGGAGCTTATGATCTAAGGAATGGTTCTAAGATTCTAGCCTTAATTTTCCTATATTAACTTTGTGATTTTGAGATTATTTACTCCTCTGCAAACAGGAGATGATAAATTCTGTTTTGCCAATAATATGGAAATTTTTTTTCTGAGGATCAGATGAGTTGATGAAAGCGAAAGTGTTTCGTCAATGTAAGAGCTTATTATAAAAACTTCTTGATAATCAAAATGTTCATTAAACAAGCCTATGCTGTGAACAAATTCATTTGATCCCCTAGAAGGTTTTTATTGGAAGGGACTTTACATTTAATTAATTAAGCACACATTGAAAGGCACTGTGCTAGGAACTAAGGCTACAAAGAATAAAAAGACAAGATAATCTATTCCCTCATGAACTTAGAGACTTATATACATATTTGTAAGTAAATACAAAGTAATTTGAAAAAAGAAATAATCTCCTTGATAACTGGAGGGATCCAGAAAATTTTTCTTTAGAGAATATGACACTTGGGTTGAGCTTTGAAGGAATATAAGGGTTCTTAGAAGCTGAGATGAGAAGGCAGTGCATTTTAAGGCACCAGGAAAAATAATATGAACATATCAGTGATAGAATGCAAATTCAGAAAATCATTAAACTCTTGTTTATTTGGAGTAGAGTGCTTGAAAGAGTGAAATATGAAACAAGGATATAGAGATAGAGATAAATTATGCAATGCCTAAAAGCTAGAGATTACAGAATCTAATACTCTCATTTTACACAATGGAAAGCTGAAACCCAGAAAGAAGGAAGCACTTATTAAATACCTACTATATCCTAGGAGCTTTAGAAAAATTTCCTAATTTGGTCCTCACAATAATCCAGGAAAGTAAAACTATTATTCCCATTTTTCAATTGGAAAAACTAAAATAAGCAGCATTTAAGTGAAATACCTAGGATCACACAGCTAGTAAATGTTTGAGATGGAATTTTCAATTCAGTCCCTTGTCCAAGATAACACAGCAAGTTAGTAGCATAACCGGGAAAAGTCTTGGCCTATTGGATATTTATTATCTGGGATATCTGTGATAATTTTTTATTATACTATTTTAGATGAGAATTATAAGACTATACATTAATGTATGTTAGAATTTAGAAAAAAATAACTTTCAACCATCTATTGACTGTGGAGAATCTAAGAATATCAAAGGAATACTGAGGCACTGAGGACCACAATTTGATTAGGAAAATAATTTTAATAAAGCAATAGAAAATGTAAGGGGTAGTGAGGGAAGTCCTGAAAAACTTCTATCTGGGATATTTTTGGCACTGTGAATTTGTTATTGATAGAAATCTCACTACGGCCAGAGCAGTACTATTTTTTTTAATAGCATTTTATTAATGCATTTTATTTTTTATATCAATGGCAATTCCCAATGCATCCTATCTTCTTCCCCTCTTAAAAGCCATTTCCTATGTCAAATAATTGAACAAAAAGGTGGAAAATCTTAGCAAAATTAGCTAGTATGTAGAAAAAAAAAATCATTCCACACTTATAGTTTCCTATCCTTGTACAAAAAAAAATGGAGGAACTTTGTTTTTCATCTGTCTTCAAGGCCAGACTTAATCATTATAATTACTGCTCTTCAGTGATTTTGTGTCCAACTCTTAGTGACCTCCTTACAGATTTTCTTGGCAAAGATGCTGGAATGGTTTGCCCTTTCATTTTCCAATTCATTTTATAGATGTGGAAGTAAGACAAACAGGATTAAGTGACTGGTTGAGGAAGAAGTCATAAATTTAAACAACTTGACTTTAGCCAATGTATTTCCTAGGCAAAATTCCTTTGCCTTATACCAAGGTGGAGTTGTTATACATCCTATACTTTGAATCAGTATCAGTCACGTTATGTAGACCAGAGGTGGTCAAAGGGGGATCCTGAATACTCTATCTTGCTGTCCTGCCATTACCTCAGGACAAACAACAATATAATATGATATATTATATTATCATATAGCTATATATAATAGTTATAGTATAATAGATGTATTAATAATATATACTTATAATAATAATATTATAATCATAATAACCAACACTCCTACCCCACCTAGCTACCCAAATTAAGATTTAGGAATTGAAATTTCACTTAAGAAATGAAATGACCTGCCCATAGTAAAATCCAATATTAGAATAGAAACTCAAACCAAGGTCTTCCAATCAGGTCCTGTGCAGTTTTTATTTCCTAAATTATTTCCTTTTTGCTAGAGTCTAAATTTTGGTTCCTGGTTCCCTGGTACTCACTATCCACATTTTACTTCCCCATTTCCCCCAATGTTAATATTAATAATAATAGTTGACATGTGTATGTCAACTTTTTGAGATTTGCAAAGTACTTCACAAATATTGTTTCATTTGATCTTCATAATACCCCTGAGAACTAGGTGCTATGAATATTTACATTTTACAGTTGAGAAAATTGAATCAGACATAGACTCAGTGGTTTTCACTCTTGGTCACAAAGAAATGAAAAGTATGGCACCGGATTGGAACTCAGGTGTTCCCACCTTTTGGTCTAGTGTACTAAGCACTGGGTCACCTGAGCAGTGTTTTCCCAGCTCTCCTGCTACAATCCTCTTCAGCCCCAAGTATGACTCGTTTAGGCAATATCTTTATTCTTTCCAATTTTCAATGCCTTGATATTTCTTTCCACATATCAAGGAACTCCTCTCCTGAAGGTCCTTGGGAGCCAATCAGAGACACTGATCTCATCTGAATTAAGGAAGAAACACCATTCAATCCACTTCTCCCATCCCCAAACAAGGTCACTTTACACCTTTAAATTTTGATAACATTTGCATTATACTGGGACATTTAGGATTGGGTTAATGAAGTCAGTGAGAGGGAGAAAAAGGCATTTTAGGATTGACTCAAGGCTTTTCTTGGCTGCCAGAATCACACCATATTGTCATTTGCTTCTGCTGTTAAATAGGATTGAATCTTAGTGTTAGTGCTGGATGAGACCTTAGAACATAGATTGTGGAAACATGAATGTAGAACATTAATTGCAGATGGGATTTTAGAAATTACTTACTCTGACCCCAAGAGAGACAGACAAGGATTTGATTTGAAAACTAAACAGTAAGTCATGTTTGCCTAACTCCTAATCCCATGCTCTTTAGGCTAAACCTTTACTGAAGAGAATGGTTCTATATTAGCACAATAATGGAGAAGATCTAAAGAACAGAAGAAATCCTTGTCTAAATCATAAGGTATCTTAGGGTAAATCTCTGTAAGAATGGAATTACTCTATTAAGACTGAAATTTCCTAAAAGCAGAAGTGCTGGCTTCAATGTCTTGAACATACCCTGTTGAACACATCCTACTAGTTTTGAACATACATGCTTTCGCTTACTAGGTTCATTCTTGAAACAAATATAGATTAATAGAAGAGTTCTCTATTTAAACTTCTTTTTTAACTTTTTAAACTTTTAAAAATTATTAACTAAAATGCTTTTATATTAAATGCCTTTGCTGACAACCAATTCTGTCCTCTGGCTGATTAGTAAAATAAACACACCAGTAGGCACACGTAAGCATTTTTTTAATTGAATGCAGATCCATAGAGTATCATGCAACTAGGTTAATTTTTGTAGGGATGCTATATGTATGCAGGGTTAATATTGGTTCTGTTGCTTCAAAAAAAAGCCTATTAATTCCTTTGTGTGCTTTTTATGACTAGATAAACAGAAATTACAAGTTGCTGTATCTGAAACAAAATTCATTTTCCACTGGCCAAATTCATTCTGATGATTCTCTATATTCAGCTAAAATGATTCTTAGTTGAGATGATCAGCACATTGGTGATCATTTTACCTGTTTATTCATCTTTCCATCTGTTTATCTATCTCTTAGTAACTGTCTATATCTATCATCCATCCATCTATCTATCTATATATTAATCTACCTACTTCTTTTTATTCAATTATTCATTAGGTAGACTTTTAACAATATTAATAAAAAAATCTCTTTTTTCCCTTTCCCCCATGCCTGGAAATTTAAAATCTTTCCCAAAGATTGATAGATGCTACCAGAGGTTGTGATCTGCTGGAATGGATTTTAAGAATTCAAGATAACACCCCCCTCCCAACTTCTTCACCACAGTGAAGCATCAGAGGAAATATTTAGTGCAAGAATTATAATTGGATATAACACTTCAGAATTCACAAACTACTTTTACATAATTATCTAATTTGATGATCATAGTAACTGTGTAATGCAAAAAAAAATCCAGTTTAAATAATAAGAATCTAAGGATTGGGGTCAGCTAGATGGCACAGCAGATAAATTACTGGTCCTGAAGTCAGAAAGAGCTGAGTTCAAATCTGGCCTCAGACACTTAATACTTATTAGCTGTGTGACCCTGGGCAAGTCACTTAATCCCCCATTGTCTCACCAAGAAAGCCCCCCCAAAACAACTAAAGATTAGAGGGGCCAGGTCTGGTCTGAACCATCTATCTTCTGAAATAAAATATTATTTCAGACGTGTATTGGCTATGTGACCCCGAGCAAATCATTTAATCCTTTTTACCACAATTTTCTCATCTGTAAAATGAGTTGGAGAAGAAAATAGCAGATCACTTTTTTAAATGTTTGCCAAGAAAACCCCAAATAGGGTCGGGAAGAGACAGATACAAGTAAAATAACTGAGCAACAACAATAGATTAGAAAGATTAAATGATTTCCTAGAGGTTATACAATTAGTGAGCCAGAACAGAGCACAGATGTCCTGGCTACAAGTCAGTCAGTCTTTCTCTGTATTTGTGTGTTTGGTGAACACATTCACCACTGCATATCTGGTCCAGAACAGCTCTCCTATTCTGTGATCTGTCTGGGATCTCGGAGAGAGGACTCAGTCTTTCCAAAAGAAATCACATTCTATTCTTTGGGTTGGTTTTTAGGATAATCTGAGAGTGCTGATTTGTGGGTACCACTCTGAGACACCAATTTTACTCTCTTTTCAAAAACAACATTTTGTGGATTTCTGCCAAATGCATAAACTGCAAGGGAAAATGCCTATAAGTGAGAGAAAATTTGCAAACTGGGTTGACATCTGGTGACAGCTCATGTATTAAAACATGTCTCTGAATAATTTTTTTCTTCCAGTTGAGTCATTGTATGTGTGTGTGTGAACAGCCAGCCAGCCATCACCACCACATTGAAAACCACATCTGGGTAGAATAGAACCTTATGGGGAATCTCAGATAAAATCTAAATGGATGTCTCTTTCTCAGCTCAATCAATAGGATTACACCAGAGATTTGGGTTTCTTGATTTATCTCATGTCTTGACAAATACTAAGCTTGATTTGTATTTCTAAGCAACAATGTTATTTACCAGTATTTGAGAAAGGATTCTTTCCCATAAGATTTCCTAAGCCCCTGTGTCTGAGGTCACTCACAAAACACGGGCAAACTCAGTGAACTTGGAAGCAGGGTGACTGCCTTTCTATGAAAATGTTGAATCTCTTGATTAGAGTCTGACACCCCAGACTGGTTTTCAGGAGTTAGTTTTGTCCCTTTTCTTGGGACTGATAACCCCAGAGATCGGTCAATAGAATAATCCCCTTAGCCTGTTCCTCATTTGCTGCTTGCCAAAGTCAGAAATAGAAAGAAACATGCTTAGATTGAGAAGTCCTAAATCTTCAAATCTGACCTTATTTCCCTCATATTTCTCTGATTGGTCTAACTTTACTTTTCAAGAGTATTTTAATTCTTGGCTCTGTGTAGAGCTTTTGACAGAGCTATTATAAATAAATTACTTTGCATTTCTGAGCCTTAGTTTCCTCAGAAAATAGGCATAATAATATTTGATCTACCACCTTTGTAAGGTAGTTATGAGGAAAATATTTTGCATGTGTTAAAGTGTGACATAAATATTGGATATTATTTGCTACTCTTGCTGAAGAAGGTTCATCAATACCTTCTTATTTCTATTTCTGAATCCTGACACTGACCAGCTAGGATAAGAACCTAGGTTTGCTCCCATTTTTGTCATGTTTATTTTATCTCCCCCAATATTTCTCACATTTATCCTGTTCTATCCACCCACACAATGGCCACTTTTGGGATTTTTACTACCTCTTGCTACTATTATAGTAGCTCCTTAGTAGATTTCTCTGTCTCTGGCTTCTCCAAGCTCTCATCCATTGTCCAAATGTCCATTGTCTAGCTGCTGAAAGGATTTTCCAAGATTTTTGACTATGTTGATCCATTTGCTCAATATATTTTGGGGTCATCTCAATAAATTCTTTTGATTAGCAATTAAAGTATTTTACAACCCAACTAAAACTTACCTTTTTGTACTATGTGATTAGACTCCTTCCTCTGATTGACTGGTTCCATTTTTTTATAAAGATTCCCAAGTTTATCAGGTCTTTTTTTTTCTCTACAGAATCTAGTCCTGACTCAGGTACCTTTCCTGTCATTTATGTATACTCTTCCAGCATGATACTTTTTGCCCTGAGAAGGTGGGGATGGTCTTTCTGCTTGTACTTGTATTTCCAGTGTTTAGCACAGTGCCCAGCAGAGCTAAGCACTTTATAAATGCTTGCCAACTTCTGTCTACCTTCAAATTTTTGAAGAACCATCATATGGAAGCATTGTTTTGCTTTTTCCTTGAAGTTAGAACTCAAGACAATATGTGGAAACTGCAGAGAGCTAAATATCCACTCAATATATTAAATTCAATAAATCTTTATTAAGTACTGACTAGATATAAGGCATTATGCAAGGCATAAGCCATACATAAAAAAAAGTAAAATAATTTCTGCTGAGTTCAAGGAGCTGCAACACATGCAGAGATAAACTAAATCAGAGTAATTTGAGAAAGGAGGGAATACTCAACTCTGGGAGGAATTAAGCAAGGAAACAATTGTTAACAATCAGCATAGCTAAAAAATACTACTTGGCTGACTCATAAAGTAATGAGTTCTCCATCATTAGAGGTCTTCAAGCAGAGTGTAGAAAATCACTAATCAAGGATATCGTAGATGAAAATTCTGCTTAGATTGCTTGAACTAGATAATTACAGAAGTCTTTTCTGTCTTTTGGACTATAATTTGAGCCAAGTTTGGGAAGTATGGCTTTCCAAAAAGTTTGGTTTTAACAAATAATGAAACAATTTACTGAGATATGGAGTGGTTGTGTGCCTTAGTGGCTGGGGCTATTCATTCCAGTAAAATCACAGACTTTTTGAATTAAGAAATAATAATGATGATAATAATAGTATTATTAGTAGCATAACATTTATATAGTGCTTACTGTGTACGAGACACCTTGCAATTATTATTGTTTTTGATCATCTTAACAACTCTGGGAGGTAGGTGCTATGATTAGCTTCATTTGGCAGATGAAGAAACTAAGAAATTCAGAAGTTAAATGACTTGACCTGTGTCACACAGTTAGAAAGTATCAAAGACTTAGATTTGAACTCAGGATTCCTGACTCCTTCTCAATGCTCTAACTATTGAACCATCTCATTGTACTGCCACCACTACAGCCACCACCTTCTTCATGAGACCATGCACTAGAATCTATTGACAAGGGAAGAGAAAAGTTTTAGCAGGATTTACACTTATTGCAATTGGAAGAAATTTTATGCAAATAATCACTCAAAATATTATTATTATGAGTAAAAGAAGGTACATAAAAAAAGAAACACGTTACTTTCAGATTCCATCCAAGGCAATGGTTCTGAAAGAGAATTCTATGAATTTTACTGAGAATTGCTATGAAATTTTGGATGCTGTTGCAGATCAAAGGAAATTCATAAATAATTTTGTTTAATGTAAGTTTTACTTTCCCAATATATAGAACATGGTAAGTAGTCTATTTACCAAAAAAAGCAAAGATCTAACTATTACATATATAAAATAAGCTAAGAACCCATCAGACTTTGAACTTTAAAAAAAGCTAAACAAGAATGATCTCTACTATTTTAAGAAAACTTTGCATGTGATCTCCCAATTCTTATATAGTACTGACAAATTAAATATGAGACTTGTTTTCCAACAGTGATAGAGGGGTGTTTAGCACTGGACAAAGCAGAGTTTCATAACAATTGATCTAAGACACATATCCAGTAGTAAGGCAGCTGTGGACAAAATGTAACAGAAGGAATTTTTACCACTGCATGATTCTAAGGACATCCAGAAATGAGAGTGCATTTCCCCTTTATGACATCCCTATTCATGAATGTAGCTTTGATTGCGGGAGAAGGGAATTATACTTTTTTTTTATTTAAAGTTTTTTATTTTTGAAATACATGCATGGATAATATTTCAGCATTGATCCCTGCAAAAATCTTGCATGCCAAATTTTCTCCTCCTTCCCCCCCACCCTCCCTTAGATGGCAAGTAATCCAATATATCTAAATATGTTAAAATATATGTTAAATCATATATATGTGTATATATGTACATATATACATATATATATATACAATCATCTTGCTGCACAAGAAAAATCAGATCAAAAAGAAAAAAATAAGAAAGAAAACAAAATGCAAACAAACAACAACAAAAAGAGTAAAAATGGTATGTTGTGATCCACATTCAGTTCCCACAGTCCTCTCTCTGGGTGTAGACGACTCTCTTCATCACAAGATCACTAGAAATGTTGGAAAGAACCACATCCATCAGAATTGATCTTCTTATAATCTTTTTATTATTATTATTATTTTTTATTTTATTTGCATAACATATGTGTGGGTAATTCTTCAACATTAACCCTTACATAGCTTTCTGTTACAAATTTTTCCCCCCAACTCCCCACCCCTCCCCTAGATGGCAGGATATCCACTACATGTTAATTATGTTAAAATATTGGCAAATCGAATATATGTATACATATTTCCAAACATCATTGTTGTGCAAGAAAAATCGTGTCTACAAGAAAGACATATCAGATAAAGGAAACACAATGTAAGGAAATATCAATCAAGGAGTATGAGAATGTTATGTTGTGGTCCACATTTCACATCCTTCTCTCTGGGTGTATATGACTTTCTTCAGTGAACAATTGGAGGTGGTTTGAAACATTTCATTGTTGAAGAGAGCCATGTCCATCAGAATTGATCGTCATATAGTACTGTTGTTGCCATGTATAATGATCTCCTGGTTCTGCTCATTTCACTCAGCATCAGTTCATGTAAGTCTCTCCAGGTCTCTCTGAAATCATCGTGCTGGTCATTTCTTACAGAACAATAATATTCCATAATATTCATATACCATAATTTATGCAGCCATTTTCCAATTGAAGGGCATCTATTCAATTTCCAGTTTCTAGCCACTACAAAAAGGGCTGCCACAAACATTCTTGCACATGTGGGGCCTTTTCCTTCCTTTATGATTTCTTTGGGATATAAGCCCAATAGAAATGCTGCTGGGTCAAAGGGTATGCACAGTTTGATAACTTTTTGAGCATAGCTCCAAATTGTTCTCCAGAATGGCTGTATCCGTTCACAGCTCCACCAACGATGTATCAGTGTCCCAGCCCTCCCACACCCCCTCCAACATTCATCATTAACTT
>JAJPUD010001052.1:441644-484935 GCA_023553655.1 Myrmecobius fasciatus
GCCAAGGGGAGATGTTCATAATGATTAGGGCTCTTCCAAAGTCAAATGTATTGCTTAGGGAAGTAATAGGTATCCTTACTGTACGTCTTCAAATAAAAAAGTATGACAACTTGTTGAGTGAATGTAGTACAGAGACTATTTCATATAAAAGCCTGATTAAATGATGTCTTAAGGTCTCTGAAATTCTGTGATTATGTAATTCTGGGATGATAAATACTTGCATTACTAACCCTAGAGGCTTCTTGTTAAGAGAATATTTTGTATACTTTCAAAAATATGATGCAAATATAAATTATTTTTTTTAATTCAGCTACAGTATTCTACAGTCTAATCATGATTTCCCTTTATTATATTGGCTTGATCAAATGAATTTTCTGGGATGAGGGAACTCAGAGATTTTGAAGAGAAATAATATTAATAATATGACACTTTAATGACATCCAGGGTTTTAGAACTATGGATCCGTTTTCAATGACACACATAATGAATATCCCCAAGGATTTCATGTGTTTTGTGATTTGCTGCAGTCAAGATAATTGGTCACCTGGAGGTATGGAACCCCTCCAAACTTAGGGAGATTAAGCCACATGAGACTAGACTAATCTGACAATAGTTATGCCTTCTGTTTCCTGAGCGTTTTCTACCTTGATAGTACTAAGAGAGGCAGATAACATGGTGTCAGTTGTTCATGTGTTAAAACTAAGAAAACATTTAAAAACTTTCCTATAGTTGCCCAGATAGAAATTGTCAGACAAATGTTTCGCATTTATATCCAGACATTATGACAGGATTTGACATCAGAAGACCTCCTGGGTTCAAATCCTAGAATTCTTAATGACAAATGGGTTTTAATAGTAATATCACCTTCTTAGTCTTAGATAGTATGATAGACCAAAATATCATTAACTTTTAGAGCCACCATATCCCACTGTAAATTCTTTTAAACCTCAATTCTACTGAAATATCCCATTTTTAGATGTGTAGACATATCTTCTAATTCCATCTTATAACTGCAAAGTTTATTTTTTACATCACAGTAAAGAATTTAGCTGAAGGAATGAGTAGTATTCTTAATTATTGTAGGAGTGAGTATGGAGGTTCTGGATTCAAGACGGGACTCAGCAGTGTTTCAGAATACTATTCACATTGCTTTTTTGGGCAGCTGGGTGATTCAGGCGATATATTGCCAGGTTTGGGTCAGGAAAACTCCTTTCATGAGTTCAAATCTGGCTTCAGATACTGGACAAGTCACTTAACTTTATTTTCCTCAGTTCTTCATTTGTAAAATAAACTGGAGAAGGAAATAGCAAAACTGTATTTTTGCCAAGTAAGTCCCAAATGGGGTCATGAAAAGTTGGACACAACTGAAAAATATCTCAACAAATTTGATTTAACTGTATGTTAACAGTCCCTTCTATGTTAATTTGTAAAGTTACTATATAGTTATATTTTCCTTAATCCAAACTATAAATAAAACTATCATAGCATAGGACCAAGTTCAAAGTGGTAGATTATTCTACAATAGGCCTCCTTCTAAGTTCATAATTAATTATTAGTGGCTATACTTTCCACTTAGCCAGTTCAATATCCACCTAATTGTCATATCCAGATCTTTCTGCATTTTCCAAAAAGAATTGCAGTAGAGACTTTTTTTTTCAAACACTTCACTAAGATCTAAGTAAGTTATGGCTACATGGTTTCATTTGATCCTGTGCTTGAGTAACCCTATCAAAAGCACACACACACACACACACAGACACACACACACCTAAAAAAGGCCATGAAATTAGTCTATCGTGCCCTGTTCTTGAGGAAATTCAGGTTAGCTCTCTGTAATACCAATTCTTGTTCAAGACATTCATTAATCATTCAATTAATAAGTTATTCTAGAATTTTTTTGTGGGAATGAAGTCATGTCCAATAACTGAACAGTTTGCAGATTCTGCTCTCATAACATGACTTCACTGAAAATGAAAATATCTGAAAATTTATCCTTCCTCCAACCTGCAATATTTTTCCTATTCTCCATGTATTTTCAAAGATCATTTACTGTGGTTCATTGGTTTATAGCTGCAGGTTCTTTTAGCACTTGAGTCAGTAGTGCAGCTATTATGGGTAATTGGAATTCATCAAAAGGAAGAAGCAGTAGGATAACTGGATTAGAATTCAGAGGCTCTATTTCTATTTTTGCAAGTTAGTTACTGTATGATTTCAGACAAATTATTAAACTTTGTGAGACCTCAGTTTCCTCATCTCTAAACTGAAATAGTTGGGGTATATCAAGCCTAAAAGCTTTTTGTTGGGGAGCTGGGGTTAAATTTATGGCTATGTTTCAGAGAAAGAGTAAGTTGGACTCTCTGCACTAAAATTCTATAGGTAAAATCAATGCAGGAATGATGGGGAGTCTTTCTTATTATTTCCTCATTCACCTTGTATTGTTATCGTTGTTATTGTTTAATCCATTAGTTGTTTGTTCAGTTCAGCCATTTTTCGCAAATATCTAAGTTTTTGTGACCCCATTTAGGGTATTCTTGGCAAAAAAAGTACTGAAATGATTTGCCATTTTCTTTTCCAGCTAATTTTATAAAGACACTGAGAAAAATGGAGTAAAATGACTTACCCACAGTCACACAACCAGTAAGTATTTGAAGCCTAATTTGAACTCAGATCCTCCTAATTCCAGAGTAAGCACTCTATTCACTGTACCTCCTAGCTGCTCCTTACCTTGTATACTAAATCCCTCTGAATCATCTCTGTTTTACTAATTCAAATAAATTCACTAGTCATTTATTAAATGACCACTATGTGGAAGGCATTATACTAGGGCACTAAGAATAGAAAAGACAAGACAAATAAAATAACCCCTTATCACAAGGAGGAGAAAAAACAAAATGAAACAATTTGTTCAGTGCCTACTATGCATCAGGCACTATGCTAAGTGTTTCACAAAAGTAATGTCCTTTGCTCATCACAGAAACCCTGAGAGATAGAGGCTATTATCTCCATTTTGCAGATAAAGGAATTGAGGTACAGAGAGTTTAAACGATTAACCCAGACTTACACATCCAGTGAGTATATTTTCCTGACACTAGGCCTGAAGATTCACTGTGGAAACCAGTTATTTCTTAGATTCTACCATACTGTTCAGACTTTCAAGGAATGATGCAAAAGTAAAATAAGTTAAGAAATTCCAATTTTTCTTCATTATCATTTATTTTCCCCATTATTATATATAAAATAATATGCTTATTCCTTAATGGTCTTAACTGTCTTTCCTCTGTAATAAACTCTAAAAATAACAAAACAGAAAAAAAATACTCCTAAAATTATGTTTTTTCAATATCTTTTCCCTATTAGCCTTAGTTCATTCTGAACTCGTGTTTGTGGCCCCATTCTTATAGAACAGGACTCTTTCATTTTATCTTCTGTTGCCTACCCTTTACTCCATTTCCTGTCCTTTAAAAATGAAATCCCTTTTCATACAAGTCAATCTCTACACAAGTGCCTCCCTTTTTCTTCATTGGCATTATTTCTCTTGGGTATCTTGGGAATATTTAAGAGCATTCCCATTTTTCCTCAGTTGACTTCTATAAAATGTTATTGTCTCTAGGATATTACCTTTCTTTTTACTAAACCAGGAGAAATGTGCTCTCTCAAAATTGAGAGTCTCTGTGTGTGTGTGTCAGTAGCTGCATGGCTTGCCTCTTCTTTTAATAACAAAAAATCCCCCCAAAAGCAAAGCTTCTAAATTGAAGGGGCTGATTTCCCCAAGATTCCCATCATTTGTGCCTCAGAAGCCAGTTCTTCCCTATTGGTGGGAATCAAACAATGAAATCCAGGATAATAATTCCCTTAGTTGACTCCTCCACATTTGGAAGGATATAAAGTAATTAATATTGAATATTAGCCAGTTTGAGTCCTATATCTTCTCTGAAAACTTTCCTGACTGTTCCATCTCCTGATCTCTATCCCCTATGAATGAAAGTACTTGCAAACATAGAATCAAAATATCAAAGCTAGAAGAGAGCTTAGAAATTGGCTCATTCACTCCATGCATTTTACAAGTAGCAACAACAGCATTTTTAAGAGGATTTAAGATTTATAAGGTGCTCTGATTCATGGCAAACATAGATAGTAATGAAAATATATCTATATTACAGATAAGGAAACTGAGGCCCAGAATGGGGAACTGACTTTCCTAGGATTACATAGGGAGTATCAGAGTCAGAATTTTAATCTAAATCATATCTGACTCCAAATTAGATTTCTTATACTATGCTACCTCTTGATTAGATCCCAGATCTTGTAATTACTAATACAATATTTCTTCTACAAGATCTGTTTATCCTTTACTGATTTTCTATTTTGTATTGTTCACTTCCAATAAATTCTTCTTTCAATACTTAGCTATGGCATGGAGATGATTGATTTTTCCAAGCAAGGGAAGTAAAAGGCACCTTTATTAGCATCCCACTAATCTGGAAAGTCTTTGAATGTTGGTCTAAAAATGAATTGGTATCCATCTATTTTCACTAAGTGTAGAAAGATTCAGTCTTGGAACACTAGCCACCAGATGGTCCATAATTTTTTGGCCTTTACAACTTTTGCAATCTATCATCTCATTTTCAATTGATTTCAGTTGAATTCACCAGACATTTGTTAGGGACCTACCACATGCAAAACACTAAACTAAATATTTAAAAAAGGCAAAAAACCACTGTCCTATCCTCGAAGCACTTACATTATTCTGGTAGTGAAGTGGGTAGTACAAAATGACCATAGAATTCAAATCCAAGATATTTGGAGGAGGAAGACAGCACTAAAAAGAGTGGAATTAAGGAAAGACTTTATATATAAGAAGTGGCTTTTGGGCTAAGACTTTAAGGAAATTAATAATTCTAAGAGATTAATTTAAAAAAAAATTATTTTCTAGTTACAGTGAATGGAAAGTGAGAAGGTATAGAGATTGGAGATGAAATTTCCAGGTATGAGTTCAATAGTAAGCCAATTTGGATGGAATGTAAAATTTGAAGGTGAGAAATATGAAATAAATCTGGAAAGTTAGGAAGGAACCAAAAGAGTCATTTTGAGGCAGTAGTAACGTGAGGCTAAAGAGTTTGTATTTTGTCCCATGAACAATGAGAAGCCACTGAAGATTGTTGAGCAGGGGTATCATATAGTCTGATCTGCAACTATCTCCTAGGAATATTAATTTGCAGCTATATGGAAGATGTTTTGGAGGGAGAAATAATGTCAAAAATGAAGACTAATTAGAAAGTTGTTATAATAGCTTAATTGAGGTGATGAGAAACTAAATTAGTATAAAAAGAAGGTATTAAATTTAAGAGATGGCATGAAATATCCTGTTCATTTTTCCATATGTCTTGGATTTATAATTAGATGATTGAATTCAAATCCAGATTCTCATATTTACATGTGTGATCTTGTGCAAACTATTTCAATCTTTGGGTCCTCAGTTTCCTTATCTGTAAAATGAAGGAGATTGGACAAGATGATCTTCAAGGTTCTTTCACCTCTCAATTCTGATCTTATGATCCCAACTAGATCCCAATGTTCTCAGCAGCAGTGATTGTATTATGTTTTTATCTGGATCCCAATTGTTTCTAACATGGTCTTAGGATCCTAGTATGTGGCTAGAGTTGTGCATATGTGAGAGTGGGTGGGCATACATAAATAATGTTCAAAATACTGTATTGATTGAAGGTACAATAAAAATTGAAATGAAAATAGTGTCTTAAGGTTTGTAATTTATTTTTTTCACAATAACACCCTAAGTGGGCTAGTATATGTGTCATCTCCCATTAACAGAACAAGTTCCTGATCCACAATGATTCAGGGAACCATAGAGCAAAGTTCAAAGTATGTATGTGAGCTCCTCATGGTAATAAGCCTAGTAAATATTAGCTGTGGTGTTTGATTCCCAGATATCCTGACTTTAATCTAGTAGATAATGAGAGATGTAGTTATTTTATTGCTTGCTTATTTTTTTTCATTACAAAGGGAAATTTTGTGGACAGATAAATACATAATGCTATACTGAGAAGTGATTGAGATACAAACAAAATTATAAAAAACAAAACAAAAAACCCCCAAAAACAGAACTAACCAAAAAAGTAACCTTACAACTTTGGACTGGAATACTATTGCTATTATCCATAGTTCTGAGTGGTAAAGTTTGTGTTAGAATTTGAGTTGTCAGCATGTAGCTAAGAGTAAGGTAAGTTCAAAAGATACTGTACATCCAAGATGGGAAAAAAGCCCTCATATCCCAAGACAAGAGATGGAAGCCTTGTGCAAACTTTTATGAGGAGCTCAATGTAACTTAAAGACAGTTTTTTGTTGGGACATTTTGTTGGCAGTCATTCTATCAAGTGACAGTCAAATATTAGCACGGAGATTAAGGGGGCTATGAGAGTCAATGTTTGTCTGACATTTGGCACATGCCCTAGAGGAAGAGTGAGGCTTATAGATAATATAAGCAGAATCTTTTTTTTTTTTTTTTTTGTAATTTGGAGCCAGACAGTGTACTACTTAATACTGTCAGTCAATTCAGAATGTTCAGAAGTTTTATGATAGAGCTCAACTGGAGAAATACCTGACTTATAGTATGTTTAAAAAGTCATAGAAACAAGTATTTAAAATGTTAAGAAGGGAAAATATGTTTAGCTTCTTTAAGAAAAAGGGCAAGTTCTTTGTTAAAAGTTAGGACTTGTAAAAACTTTCACAATGTACTTTTTCTCCATCGTTGTCTGTCTCTCAGTTGGAAGTTACAACACTGAATTTCCACTCAGGAGCTGAGCTATTTACAAACTCTTCTAACATGGGTAAGTCTTATAACTTTCATGAGCCTTGATGTCCTCATCTGCAAAATGGGAGAACCAGAAGAATAAGTTTTGCTTTTTCTCAATTTTAAAATGTTGTATAGTTATGAGCTTTTTTGTTTTTTTCATGGCATGGATTTAAAAAAGCTAAAAATCCTCCAACTTGTCGGGGCAGTTAGGTGGCGCAGTGAATAGAGCACCAGCCTTGAAGTCAGGAGGACCTGAGTTCAAATCTGGTCTCAGACGCTTAACACTTCCTAGCTGTGTGACCCTGGGCAAGTCACAACCCCAATTGCCTGAGCAAAAAAAGAAAAAAGAAAAAGAAATCCTCCAACTTGCCTCCATCAAGAGGATACTGGGGCTCAGAAAAAGGAAATTACTTGCCCAATCCTTCTACTCTATTTGGTAGGGGAGCCTACTATTCTTGAATTTTCTAATTCCAACTTTAGTGTTCACAGTGTTCTGTCTCCTCATTATATATATTCATAAACACACACAAAGGCATACACAGCTTTATTCTAGTTTAAATAAATCATTGATAAAGGGGAGGAAAAACTTAATGGAATAAAGTTAGGAGTAGAAACCAGATACTGGGTGACCTTGGGAAAGTCACTTAATTGTTTTGGGCTCAGTTTCCTCTTCTGTAAAATGAGGAGAAGGAAATGACAAAGCACTCCAGTATCTTTGCCAAAAAAATCCCAAATGGGGTCATTGTCAGACATGACTGAAAAACAACTGGATGACAAAAACAGCAGCAAAGAAACCTGGTTGCCAAGGAAACCTTTTACAGATTGAGAAGAGGCCTTTTCCCTACCTGTGAGGAAGGACATGAAATTGTGCTATGATTTCTCTGCTTTTCTGTTTCATCTTTGAGAAGAAAAGGAATCAGAAAGCCAGTGTCCTCCCACAAATAGAAATGAGGACTGGGCTTTCCAGAGTTAATTAAGAAAATAAAGTGGGAGTGTTATAGCTTTTCTTCAATAAGGCAGGGAGATAATTAAAAGTTTTTCGTATCAACAGTTTTGGAAAAACAGTCAGAATAGACAACTTAGGTTAATAACAAAGACTCTGATTTGGATTCGGGACTTTATATTTTTTTAAGAAAAAAACACAAAATAATGTATTAGGATATCAAAGTGGAAGGTAACCACCTTTTCAATCAGAATATATAGAACTGAATTTCAGTTCTGCCATAAATATGACCATAAGTCAGGTGACCTCCCTAATTTTCTGTTTCTTCATCTTTAAAACAAAGGAGGTACAAAAGTTGATAACTATGGTCCCTTCCAGCTTTAAATAAGTCTATAGTCCTTCAATTATGCAAATTCTAGAAGGTACAGTTAAATTAAAACATATTAATTATTATTACAATAATGCTATACTCTAGTTAAAAATGTTACCTCTTCATTCCAGATGTCTTCCCATTGGACAGTAAAATGATGTCAGATATTAAAAATTTTAGGTCTAGCTCCTGAAAGGAAAGAACTAATTACCTGAACATCAGCAATTCCTGTCTAGTCTGTTAAGTGATGTGGATAGAATATGGAAGCTGAGAGGTACAGGTGAGAAATAGGAAAGTCTTTAGACATTCCACAGAATCACAGAATTTCCAGTTTGGAAAGGATATAAGGACATCCCTGACTATGTAATTCAATTATATGTGCTACTAAATTAATCATATTTATTATACATAACCTATTTGTGTAAGGCACTGTAAGTGCTAAAGATATAGACAAAAAAAAGGACCCTTGTCCTGGAGTTTACATTTTATTACTTCATTATTACTTGCTCACAATTAAGCAAAAGGAAAATTGTTTCAGAAAGAAATAATGCTAGTAATAGAATAATCAAGAAAGATTTCATCGAGTAGATGGCACCTGAAATAGTCTTTGGAGAAAGCTTGGGATTTTGTAGAATGAAGATGAAGAAGGATCCTATTCTGCACCTGAGGGACAATTCAGGAAAAGACACAAAATCAAGAAGAATGTTATGTTTGGGGAATAGCTAATAGACAAAACTGGAGCAGAACATTAACTAAAGAGTATAGGTAGAAGTACAAGTCAAAAAGCTTTAACCTCAGCTAGACTGAGAAATTTGCATTTTATCATAAAAACATTAAGGCCAGCTAGGTGGTAAGTGAGCATTTAACTCAGAGGCAGGGAGACTTAAGTTTAAATTTTTTATCAGATACTTATTAACTGTCTTTCCCAAGACAAGCCACTTAAGCTTGGAGAGCCTGAGATCCCTTATCTGTAAAAAGGGGAATAATAATAATAGCTCCTCCCAGGGTTGTTAAAATCAATTGAGAAGATGTTCTTAAAGTTCTTTTCACACCTTAAATCACTAGTAAAGGTTAGCTCATTATTATTAAAGATTATTGAAAATGAGAGTGACTTGAATGGTACCTATCTATATTTTAGTATTAAGGACTTGGGAGCTATTTAGAGAGTGGATTGTGGAGAGAATAAGCTAGATTTACATTTAACTTCCTTTTGGCTCTATAACTTGACCATGTCCCCTTCTGAATGATACCAAGCTCTCCTCTCTGCCCTGGAACTACAACTCAGAACTCAGTGTTGTCAAATGGTGCCAGATAAGCCCAGTACCAATAATGGGTTCCCTATAATTTCTTTCTGACCCTTACTGTCTCTAGGATAAGAACTACCAAAATTACTGCTGCTGCTATTATTGCCACCTACAGTGCTCACTGATAGGACTGCTGACATTCTGGACCTTCACTCATCCTGATGCTCTAGACCTTTCTACTGACTTCTTATGTTGTCTTAGGCTGGAAAAAATGTCTCCCTCTCATCTTTTGTTGACTCTATCTCTCCAAAATTTGAGTTGAAGCATTATTTTACAGTTGTTTGGAGGAGAATGTTGGGATAGTTCAGCTGGGTCCTACTCTATACATCATTATATTGGTTCTACCAATTCAAGGCTGCACTCTTGAATAGAAGTAGATAGTAATTCTGAAATATAACCTACTACTTTGGTCTCTTTTAATAAAAAGAATTCAATTTTGTAGAGTACTTTAAAATTTACAAAGCTATTTCACAAAAAAAATCTTGGAAGGACTCTGATTGAAATCTACTAGTTCCTATCTTACTTTCCATTTTTAAAATATAAACACAGTCTTAAGTCCTGCACAAACATATACATAGAAACAAATATGTGTTCATATGTACACATACACACACAAACACAAACACACACACCTCTAAAATCCTTTCTAGATCCTGCTATGCCTATGAGTAGTAGCCTAAGAGACCCCTAAAAGTAAAAAACTCATGTGATTTTACCTTGGGGAACCATCCTGATATACTGAAGTGGTCCATAAGAGGTGAACATATCAATGCCAATCCAAGAAAGGAGGAAATGTTGGCAGAGACAAGGGATGAGACCATCCTTAGGGTCTGTATTTGTATGTAGCCTGTCTTTGCTATTTCTATAGCTATTTCTATGGAAATTCAGAATTGGGGAAAGAATCTATCTATTGGGTAGACTACTCTGCTAGGACAGATTTGAACAAATTTATGGAAATTAGAAAAAAACAACAATCACTACAAAAAAAAACAAAGAAAATTGATGGAAAGTTCAGAAGTCTTCATGAAAAGTTCACAGACAGTAAGAGTATATAACCATGAAGGATAATGTTTGGAAGGAACAGATAGATGGTGAAAAGGATTGGATCAGAAAAATGACTTTTTTCTCATTTATTTTTCCTTTCCAAGTAATTAGCCAAAGTTTTCTGTTTATCAGACAATGCTTTCACCATTTTTCTTACTACTGTCTCTTCTGGTTGCTTTATCTAATATTGAAGGGTTTGATACCCTTGCTTAATTTTATATTTAAGCTATTTAGCTGATTATTGTAAAATCAAACAACAGCAAAACAAAACAAAACTTTATGAATAAGCATGAATGTTCATGTTCTCTGTGAAATTATATAAAAATTATATAATTATATAAAAATTATATAGAGAGGGAAGACTTGATTAGGTTAAAGAAAAAAAAAAACATTTCCCCCAGTACAAACTGAAAAGTAGGGTGACTTGAATAATTAGTCTGATATTTTTATTTGTACATTTCAAGAGTACCTCTTTAGAGGATAAAATAGAAGCATTACTAGTAATCCCACTATCACCATTATTATTGTATTGCATCAAAAATATTAGCTTTAGTAATAGGAGAAGAAAAAGAAATTAAAGAAATTAGAGTAGGTAATGAAGAAACAGAATTATCACCCTTTGCAGATGTTATGATAGTATACTTAGAGAATTCTAGAGAATCAACTAAAAATATACTAGAAATAATTCACAACTTTAGCAAAGTTGCAAGATACAAAATAAATCCACATAAATAATCGGCATTTCTCTATGTTACCAACAAAGTCCAACAGCAAGAAATACAAAGAGAAACTCCATTTAAAATAACTGTAGATAATATAAAATATTTGGGAGCCTCCCTACCAATACAAAGCCAGGAACCCTATAAACACAATTACAAACTTTTTACATGCAAAAAAATATATATCTAAACAATTGGAAAAATATCAAGTTCTCATGGGTAGACTGAGCTAATATAATAAAAATGACAATCCTACCTAAATTAAGCTACTTATTCAGTGCCATACCAATCTAACTGCCAAGAAATTACTTAACAGAGCTAGAAAAAATAATAACAAAATTCATCTGGAAAATAAAAGGTCAAGAATTTCAAGAGAGTTAATGAAAAAATGCAAATGAAGGAGAACTGGCTGTACCAGGCCAAAAATTATATTATAAAGCTGTGATCATCAAAACCGTTTGCTACTAGCTAAGAAATTGAATAGTTGATCAATGGAATAGGTTAAGTTCACAAAACACAATAGTCAACGACTATAGAAATGTATTGTTTGATAAACCCAAAGACTCCAGTTTCTGGGATAAAACCTCACTATCTGACAAAAATTGCTAGGGAAAAATTGGAAAATAGTATGGCAGAAACTAGGCATTGACCCACCTAAACACCTAATACCAAAATCAGATCAAAATGGATTCATGATTTAGACAGAAAGGATGATAGTATAAAAAACTTAGGAGAACAAGAGCTAGCCTATCTCTCAGATATGTGAAAAAAATTATGATCAAAGGAGAACTAGAAAACATTATGAAATGCAAAATGGATAATTTTGATTACATTAAATTAAAAAGTATTTGTACAAACTAAACCAATGCAAAGAAAATTAGAAGGGAATCAGAAAACTGGGGGGGGATTTAAAGATTCTAATAAAGACTTGATTTCTGAAATATATAGAGACTTGACTCAAATTTATAATAATACAAGTCATTCTTCAATTGCCAAATAGTCAAAGGATATGAACAGATAATTTTCAGATGAAGAAATTAAAAATCATTTTTTAGTCATATGAAAAAATGCCCTAAATAACTATTGATTAGAAAAATACAAATTAAGACAACTCTGAGGTACCACTATACACCTCTCAGATTGGCTAAGATGACAGGAAAAGATGATGATAAATATTGGAGAGAATATGGGAAAACTGAAACACTGATACATTGTTGGTGGAGTTGTGAACTTATCCAACCTTTTTGAAGAGCAATTTAAAACTATTTTCAAAGGACTATCAAACTGTTCACACCCTTTGTTGCAGCAGTATCCCAAAGAGATCATAAGAAAAGAGACATGTCTGCAAAAATGTTTGTAGCAACCCTTTTTGTACTGGCAGGAACTGTAATGGAATGGATGCCCATCAGTTGGAGAATGCTGAATAAGTTATTGCATATGAATGTTATGGAATACTATTATTTCATAAGAAATGATCAGCAGGATGATTTCAGAAAGCTCTGAAGAGAGTTATATAAACTGATGCTAAGTGAAGTGAGCAGAATCAATAACAAGATTATGTAATACTCAGTTCTGATGGAGTGGTTGTTTTTCATCAATGAGGTAATGCAATTGCAATGTACTTGTGATGGAGAGAATTATCTACACCCAAAGAGATTTGTAGGAACAGAATGTGAATCACAACATGGCATTTTCATTTTTGTTGTTGTTGTCTACTTGTTTATTTTAATATTCTTTTTTCCCCTTTTTGATCTAATTTTTTCTTGTGCAGTATGATAACTGTAGAAACGTATTGAAGAATGGCATGTTTAATATATACTGTATTACTTGCTGTCTCAGGGAGGGGGTGGGAGAAAGGAAGGAGAAAAATTAGGAACAGAAGATCTTGCAAGGGTTGAAAACAGTCTTTGCATGTATTTTGAAAATAAAAAGCTGTTATTTTAAAGAGTCCCCATTTAAACCATAAACTGATTTTATTTTTCTTTTGGAAAAAAAAAAATTCCCCAAACTAGATAACTATAATGGAGCTATGGAAATTTACATGTGAATGCTTACAAGAATAGTCCAGCCCAATTGGGAAGTATGGGGAATTCATGCAAGCAATAATTGTGCTGAACTAGGGAGTTCTAAACATTCTACTTTTCTAACAGAACTGCCAGATCAAAACCTAGGACATAACTTCATTTTCAAACTTCTCTTTGAGATTAGATGTATATATTTATCTATTCACATATGCCTTCTCTTTTCTATATTGTAAGCTCTTCCTGCTCAGGGACTATTTTAGTTCTATCTTTATATCTCCAATGTCTGACAAGTAAATATTAGATATGGTATAGATTGAGTGATTGAGCAAAGGGAATTTGTGTCCTTAGGATATGGACATAATGGTAACAGGGCTCTAAGAATGAAGCCTAGTACAAGATGAAGCAGAAAGAATGACTCTTGTGGCAGGGGTCTAATAAACCAGATAACTACCCCTTTCTGATATTGAGGGCAAGTTTTATTTACATTGCCATAATTAAGATTATCCATCTGGAATAGTATCCTTCCATCTAGGCACCACATTTTTAGATTGGTACATTGATAAATTGGAAAATATCCAGGAAACAATGACCAGATTCGTAGATGACCTTGAATTTGTGCCATATAATAATCACTTCAATCAAGCAATAAGAATTTATTAAATTCATATTTTATGTCATGAACTGTGATAAGTTCTAAAATTAGAAAGACAAAAACAAAGCAATTCTTTCTCTTAAAGGACCTGGGTTTATTTAACCAAGCAAAGAGAAGTCTTAGAGGACTTAGAGGTAAAAGTTATATAAGACTGATTTGGTCATATAATAGCAATCAGCTTTGCCAAGTGGAAAACTGTCCCAAAGTTGCTGCCTGAAAAGGTAGTGGGTCATCCTTCAATACAGGTCTTCAAACAGAATTTGAATTGTAATTTTATAAATGTGTTAAGGAGAGTGTTATTTGGTTAAATATTAGACTCAATTGGTCTTGAATTACTGACTCTTAAATTTTTTGATTCAAAAAACTTTTTATACAGTTGAGAAACTAGGCATACAGTTTATTATTTGCTGATGTATGTTTAGCCAACATTTTCTGGTAAGAATAAGATCCATGATTTCATTCTTTTGGTGTCTCATGTATGTGATATCTTGAAAATCTCTACAATTTAGAAATTCCATCTCTTCCCTCTTTATCAACAGATAAAATCCAGATTAAAAAATATTTGCTTACAATGCAGTAACAAGCATATTTATGCAAGGTGCAGCATAAAATGCAAAACAGAGAACAACCTGCTTTCCAATATGCTAAGGAAACATAAAATATAATTGAAATATGGGAGGAATGGGAAAGGTCATGGAAGGCTTCTTTATGGAACTAGCATTTGAGTTAAACTTTGAAAGAAGAAACACATGTTGACAAGAAGAGATGAAGAGAAAGTCCATTCCATGCAAAAGACTGGTTTCTGTTAAATGTGCCTGATAAACCATACAGTCTAACATGTCAGGGACTACTATAGCTTCACTAAACATACTATTTTCCCATTATTGAGCACATATTTTGTATGCAGTAGGTGCTTGTTTGTTGCATGGATGAATTAGCCCATAGTTAGCACTTAAAAAAAAATTCTGTTAAATTGGATTATTAAGTACTTAATGTGTACAATGTACCCACAGTGTTGGTCCAGGTTTATATGTTGGAAAGGAATGCGCCTTTTTTTCTGTCCAGTTAGAGGACAGTCACCAGTTATATTCATAGGAGTAGATAAACCATTGGTAATGCTGAGATTTTCTTTATAGATATGGATCCATAAGGAGGAGAAGCCCCAGAGTAATTCAAACTCAATTACTTTGCTCAAAGAGTGTTTCAAACGGAAATAAATGAAAAGACACAATGAAAGAGGCAAGAAGCATTAATCAGTATGGTTGGATGATGTTTGCTCTGGATTTCCATTTAGGTTTCTGCGAATGAGAAGAGGAAGTAGCACAGAATCTCAGTAAAATTACTGGATAGTTGACAATTAGCTTCAGTGGTTTTGCCCTCCCCCCTTTCTCTGTTCCCTTCTCCTTTTAGCTCATATCTGCATCCACCACCCCCTTTTAGGTATCCAGTGTCCTCATACTTCCCCCGTTGCTTCTATGAGGATTGGAGGAAGGTAGGAAAGGGTTAACTTCTTGGATTAGATAATTTCCAACTCTGCAGCTATCAATCAAATAACCTCTCTGTGCTTTAGTTTTCTCATTTTGTAAATTTGAATAACTCCCCCATTACATTATAAGCTCCTTGAGAATAGGGACTGGTGGACTGAGGGGGGGCGGAGCCAAGATGGCGGAGTGAAAAGGTGACTTTCTGCCTCTCCTCCAATCTTCTCTCAAATCAACAATAAAATAAGCCTCTGAACTGATCTTCAAGTCAACCAACTCAGAAATATTTGGGCACGGCTCTCTGGAGAACTTCATATCAGGTTAGTCGGACTCGGACAGAGAGATAAATAGACTACAACTGTGCAGGCCGGAAGTGAGGGTGGGACTCAGCTCGGCTCATCATGGAAGAAATTCCAAACTCCAAACTCCAAATTCCAAACACCTGGAGTTTATCTGAGGCACTCGGGACACTCTGCCCTGATTGGGGACAGGTGTTCTGGCAGACTTGCCTTGTTTAAGGAGTAATTCAGACTTAGTCCTAGCCCCCACCGGCCCAGCACCTTAAATCAACTCGCCGAAGTGCCCCAGGGCAAAGCGTCTTCAGCCGAGGTTTTTTTTTTTTCCCCTACCTTAAAGAGATATCCACTCTGTCTAAAAAAAAAAAAAAAAAAATGATGAAGAAGCAAAAGAGAGCTCTCACCATAGACAGCTTTTATCAAGGCAAAGAAACGACCTCAGATACAGAGGTTTCTTTAGACAAAAATCCAGAAAAAAACAGCGACCATCACTGGTCCCCGTTTCAAAAGGCCTTTCTGGAAGATTGCATAAAGAACCTCAAAAGAGAGCTGGAGGATAAATGGGAAAATAAATTGAAATCAGTGCAAGAAGGATACAGTATCTTGCAAGAAGGATATGATGCTCTGCAAAAGAGATATGAAAAAGACACCAATTTATTAAAAAATAAAATTAGTGAAGTGGAAAAAGAGTGCAGTGAACAAATTGGCCAGTTACAAAAGGAACTTAAAAAGGTAACTGAAGAAAACAACACCTTAAAAATAAGAATTGAACAAATGCAAGTGAATGACTCACTAAGACTTGAAGAATCAGTCAAACAAAAACAAAAAAATGAAAAATTAGAAGAAAATATGAAATATATCCTAGGAAAAACAACTGACTTAGAAAATAGATCTAGGAGAGACAATCTAAGGATTATTGGACTTCCTGAAAGCCGTGATCAAAAAAAGAATCTAAACACTATCTTCCAGGAAATCCTGAAAGAAAACTGCCCTGAGATTGTAGAATCAAAGGGCAAAATCAGCATTGAAAGAATTCACCGATCACCTCCTGAAAGAGACCCCAAAATTAAAACCCCAAGGAATATCGTGGCTAAATTTCAGGACTATAGCACCAAGGAACAGATTCTGCTAGCAGCTAGAAAGAAACAATTCAAATACCGAGGATCAATAATTAGAATCTGTCAGGATCTGTCAGCTTCCACACTGAAGGATCGAAGGGCCTGGAACCAGATATTCCGAAGGGCAAAGGAACTTGGATTACAGCCAAGAATAACCTATCCAGCTAGAATGAGCATTATCCTCCAGGGAAGAAGATGGTCATTCAATGATATAGGTGAATTTCACCTATTTCTAATGAAAAGACCGGATCTGAACAAAAAATTCGACACCCAAACACAGAACTCAAGACATGCATAAAAAGGTAAAAAGGAAAGGACTCTTGAGAACTTTATTTTTACTAGGGGGATACTCAAAGTTTGGGGGTATAATTAACTAAATATTACTTTGATAATATGAAAAAGAGAACTAGAGGGGAAAAGGTTGTCATACTGGGGAAAAGAGGGAAAAAGTGGTAAAATAAGATCTAAAAAAAAGGAGGTAAAAACAAGGTAAAATCACTTGAAGAGGCAAAGAAAACCTAATATAATTGAGAGAAAGAGGGGAGGGAGACGAGCACTGTGTAAATCTTACTCTCATCAGGTTGGGCTCTAAAAGTATATATCAGACATTTGATTTCACATAGAAACTTGTCTGTTGCTAGAGGGAAGTGGGAGGGAAAGGAGGAAAAGTAAGGGACAAACTAATAGAAGGGAAAATAGAAGAATCAGGGGAAAGGAGTAAAAACGGGGAAGGGATCTAAAGGGTGGAGTATTGTTTGGGGGAGGGGGTCATCAAAAGCAAAGTACTGAGGAGGGGGGAAGGGAGAAAGGGGAAAGGAAAGGGGAGTATTGTTTGGGGGAGGGGTCATCAAAAGCAAAGTACTGAGGTGGGGGGAAGGGAGAAAGGGGAAAGGAAAGGGGAAAACATAACTTGGGTAAATAAGATGGCAGGAAATAAAGAATTAGTTATTCTATCTGTGAATGTGAATGGGATGAACTCTCCCATAAAGCAGAAGCGGATATCAGACTGGATTAAAAACCAGAATCCCACAATATGTTGTCTACAAGAAACACATCTAAAACATAGTGACACATATAGGATGAAGGTAAAAGGCTGGAGCAGGACCTATTATGCCTCAGGCGAACAAAAAAAAGCAGGGGTAGCAATCCTTATCTCAGATCAAGTAAAAGCCAAGATAGATCTAATCAAAAGAGATAAGGAAGGAAAATATATTTTATTAAAGGGTACCATAGATAATGTAGCAATATCTATACTAAATATATATGCACCAAGTGCAATAGCACACAAATTCCTAGGGGAGAAATTAAGAGAGATGCAAGAAGAAATAGACAGCCAAATGATACTAGTGGGGGATCTCAACCTTGCTCTCTCAGAATTAGATAAATCAAACTACAAAATAAATAAGAAAGAAACTAGGGAGATAAACCAATTATTAGAAAAGTTAGGTATGATAGATCTATGAAGAAAGTTGAATGGAGACAGTAGGGAGTTTACTTTTTTCTCAGCAGTCCATGGAACCTATACAAAAATTGACCATGTATTAGGGCATAAAAACCTTAAAATCAAATGCAGAAAGGCAGAAATAGTAAATGCATCCTTTTCAGATCATGATGCAATAAAAATCACATGCAATATAAGGCCAGGAGAAAATAAACCAAAAGGTAATTGGAAATTAAATAATCTAATCCTGAAGAATGAATGGGTGAAAGAGCAAATCATAGACACAATCAATAATTTCATCCAGGAGAATGACAATAAGGAGATAACATACCAAACTTTGTGGGATACGGCCAAAGCAGTTTTAAGGGGCAATTTTATATCTCTAGATGCTTACTTGCATAAAATAGAGAAAGGATCAATGAATTGGGCTTATTATTTAAAAAACTAGAAAAAGAACAAATTAAAAACCCTCAATTAAATACCAAATTGGAAATTCTAAAAGTAAAAGGAGAAATTAATAAAATCGAAAATAAGAAAACTATTGAGTTAATAAATAAAACTAAGAGTTGGTTCTATGAAAAAACTAACAAGATAAGCCTTTAGTTAATTTGATAAGAAAAAGGAAAGAGGAAAATCAAATTGTTAGTCTCAAGAATGATAAGGGAGAACTTTCCTCCAATGAAGAGGAAATTAAAGCAATAATTAGGAGTTACTTTGCCCAACTTTATGCCAGTAAGTTTGAAAATCTGAATGAAATGGAGGAATATCTACAAAAATACAGATTGCCAAGGTTAAGAGAAGAGGATATAAATTATTTAAATAGTCCCATATTAGAAAAAGAAATAGAACAAGCCATTAACCAACTCCCTAAGAAAAAATCTCCAGGGCCAGATGGATTTACATGTGAATTCTACCAAACATTCAAAGAACAATTAATTCCAATACTACACAAACTATTTGAGAAATTAGGGACAGAAGGTATACTGCCAGAATCCTTCTATGAGACCGATATGGTGCTGATAGCTAAACCAGGTAGGGTAAAAACAGAGAAAGAAAACTATAGACCAATTTCCCTAATGAATATTGATGCAAAAATTTTAAATAAGATTTTAGCAATGAGATTACAGAAAGTCATCCCCAGGATAGTACACTATGACCAAGTAGGATTTATACCAGGGATGCAGGGCTGGTTCAATATTAGGAAAACTATCAGCATAATTAATTATATTAATAACCAAACTAACAAAAACCATATGATTATCTCAATAGATGCAGAAAAAGCCTTTGACAAAATCCAACACCCTTTCCTATTAAAAACACTAGAGAGTATAGGAATAAATGGGCTTGTCCTTAAAACGATCAGCAGCATCTATTTAAAACCATCAGCAAGCATCATATGTAATGGAGACAAACTAAAACCATTTCCAATAAGATCAGGAGTGAAACAAGGCTGCCCACTGTCACCATTACTATTTAATATTGTATTAGAAATGTTAGCTTTAGCAATAAGAGAAGAAAAAGAGATAAAAGGAATCAGAGTAGGTAATGAAGAAACCAAATTATCACTCTTTGCAGATGACATGATGGTATACTTAGAGAACCCTAGAGATTCAACTAAAAAACTACTAGAAACAATTCACAACTTTGGCAAAGTTGCAGGATTCAAAATTAATTCACATAAATCATCAGCATTTTTATATATTACCAACAAAGTTCAGCAGCAGGAGATACAAAAAGAAATTCCATTCCAAATAGCAGATGATAGGATAAAGTATTTGGGAATCTATCTGCCAAGGAAAAGTCAGAAACTATACGAACTAAATTACAAAACACTTTCCACACAAATAAAATCAGATCTAATCAATTGGAAAAATATTAAGTGCTCATGGGTAGGCAGAGCAAACATAATCAAAATGACAATACTACCCAAACTAATCTACTTATTTAGTGCCATACCAATCAAACTCCCAAGAAATTATTTTACAGATCTAGAAAAAATAGTAGCAAAGTTCATTTGGAAGAACAAAAGGTCAAGGATTTCAAGGGGATTAATGAAAAAAAAGGCAGATGAAGGTGGCCTTGCTGTACCAGATCTAAAACTATATTATAAAGCAGCGGTCATCAAAACCGTTTGGTACTGGATAAGAAATAGAGCAGGGGATCAATGGCACAGGATAGGTTATCAGGACAACCTAGGCATTAACCTTAACAATCTAGTGTTCGATAAACCCAACGACCACAGCTTTTGGGATAAATACTCTCTATTTGGCAAAAACTGCTGGGAAAATTGGAAACTAGTGTGGAAGAAATTAGGGCTTGACCCATACCTAACACCACATACCAAGATAAGATCTAAATGGGTTCATGATCTAGATATAAAGAGGGACTTTGTAAGCAATTTAGAGGAACGTAATATAGTTTATCTCTCAGACCTGTGGAGGTGGAACAAATTTATGTCCAAAGAAGACTTGGAACTCCTAATTGAACACCAGATGGATAATTTTGACCATATTAAGTTAAAAAGTTTCTGTACAAACAAAACAAATGCAGACAAGATTAGGAGAGAAGCATCTAAATGGAAAATCATCTTTACATTTAATGGTTCTGATAAAGGCCTCATTTCTAAAATATATAGAGAATTGTCTCATATATATAAGAATTCAAGCCACTCTTCAATAGATAAGTGGTCAAGGGATATGAACAGACAATTTTCAGATGATGAAATTAAAACCATCTCTAGTCATATGAAAAGTTGCTCCAAATCACTATTGATCAGAGAAATGCAAATTAAGACAACTCTGAGATACCACTATACACCTGTCAGATTGGCTAAAATGACAGGAAAAGATAACGATGAATGTTGGAGGGGATGTGGGAGGGCTGGGACACTAATACATTGTTGGTGGAACTGTGAACGGATCCAACCATTCTGGAGAGCAATTTGGAGCTATGCTCAAAAAGTTGTCAAACTGTGCATACCCTTTGACCCAGCAGTGTTTCTACTGGGCCTATATCCCAAAGAGATCTTAGAGGAGGGAAAGGGACCCACATGTGCAAGAATGTTTGTGGCAGCCCTTTTTGTAGTGGCTAGAAACTGGAAACTGAAGGGATGCCCATCAATTGGAGAGTGGCTGAATAAATTATGGTATATGAATGTTATGGAATATTATTGTTCTGTAAGAAACGATCAGCAGGACGATTTCAGAGAGGCCTGGAGAGACTTGCATGAACTGATGCTGAGTGAAACGAGCAGAACCAGGAGATCATCATGCACAGCAACAACAGTATTACATGATGATCAATTCTGATGGACATGGCTCTCTGCAATAAAGAATTGTTTCAAACCAGTTCCAGTTGTTCACTGAAGAAAACCATATACACCCAGAAAGAGGGACATGAAATATGGACCACAACGTAACATTTTCATGATCTCTATATCTCTATTGACATTTGCTTGCATTGTGTTGCCTTTCTCTGATTCTTTTTTTTTTTGTAGATAGGATTTTTCTTGCATAACTTGTCAAGCATTTCAACATTATTAACATGTAGTGGACTTCCTGCCATCTAGGGGAGGGGAGGGGACTGGGGGTAAAATTTGTATTGTAAAGCTTTGTAAAGATCAAGGTTGGGGAACTACCCATACATATGTTATACAAATAAAAAGCTTAAAAAAATAAAATAAAAAAAAAGAGAATAGGGACTGGTTTTTGTTAGAACCCCAAGGTTTAGCACAGTACCTGTCATATAGTAGGCACTTAATAAATGTTTATTGATTAAATAACCAGACTATTTTGAATAAAACATTTTCAAATTCTTAAAGTGCTTTAGAAAAACTGGTTATTATTAAAATAAATCCTGATATTTTGAATTGAAGTAGACATGCTAGAATAGAAAGAGATGACCTGAGTTTGACTAATTGACTGAGAAAAGATAACTTTCTCTTCCAACTTTGAGATTCTATGATTCTGAAATAGGCTATCTAATCTAATCATATTTGAACTTCCCTTGCCTGAAGACCCCATGGTGAAAAGGAACTTTAGTGCAAACTATGTCACTATTGATTCCATGGTTCTAATACTTAGTTTTTTTTAAACCATTGATCCTAAATTTGCTTCCCTATAACTTTCACTCTTCTAGCTTAAATCCCTTATAGTTCTAATATTCTATTCCACATGTTCAAACATTCTTTGGCTTAATATTCTTTTCATCTTTCATCAATCAATAACTAAGTGTGCTTACTATAGCCAATTACTGTGATAATGAGGGTAAAAATGTAGTCTCTGCCTTCAAGTACCTCATCTAATTGGGATACAACATACAAATAACAAGGCACATACAAGATATAACAGAATAGATGAAAGGAATCTTGGAAACCAGATGCTAGTGGCTACAAGAAGAACAAAAGGACCCTTGCAGGAAATGACCTTTGAATTGAGTTTGAAAAACCAAAAATTTATTTCTGAAAGACTGAGGAAAGAAGAGAAAGCTCTCCAAGTCATACTAAGGTACAGGAGTTCTGGGAGATGGAGTGTTGTATGAGAGGAACATAAGGTAAGCCAATGTGGCTGTATGTTATAATAAGTTGAAGGGAGTCGAGTGTAAGAATCATTTTAATATTGTACGATCAAAAGGTCTTCCTAACTTTCACGATCTCTGCTTCTGTACTCTTGCTTACATGGAAGGTCAATCCCATAGATGATGACGAGGTTATGTTTTCAGAGGAAACAAGTGTTATTCCTTTTTGTCCTTAAATGCCTCTCTTGCCAGAGAGAAAGAGTACAACTGATACTGAACATGTAAAGCAATAAACAATTTTTAGTTGGAAAAACTACTCTTTGTATGTTCTTTCCTTCCTCTCACCTCAAAAATAATATGGTCAATTCAGTGCCATAGCAACTCAAGACCAAACAGCATTCAAAGATTTTTTTTTCAGTTTTGAATCTGTAGAAAATCAGGTCTTCAATCACATCTCCCTTCTACATATGATGAAATTGACAAAAGGGAAGAAAACCAGAAAATGATTGCCTTCTGAAAATATTCCAGGAAAAAATATTTGCATAACAGCATTCCTATTATTAGGGAGGGGACAGGGCATGAGGAAGTAAAGGGAAATGTTACAGACAACTCATTTGTTTAATTTTCTATGGGAGTCTAAAATGGTGGCAGGGCCATAACAAAACAAAATGGATTTGAGTTATTGGAGGCCAAATTTGATTTCATAGGAAATGTGAATAAGATGTGGCCTCAATTTCAAAGCATATTCCCATAGGGCTGCAGAATTATGGAAAGGCAAGGAGGGTTGATTGCTTTAGTTATTTTAATGAGACGCCTCCTCCCAACCCTACCCCAAGTCTCAAGTAATCTGTGGATTTTGTGAATCTGAGATCTTTTAACATTTAGGGTCAGGCCATCTTGTCAAGTTAAATATAATAGCACATTAATGCATGTACATTTTTCCTAGCAAAGAGGAATTTTTCAAACTCAAAGAATTAAAGCATACATGGTTTTCTTTGGGGAAATTTGAGCTGAAAAATAAATATGTTCATTTGCAAGAAAACTTTGTATAAAGGAATTATAGTTCTAATAAAATTCTGGCACAACATTTACACAAAGACAGCATACATATACATAGAAAGATGAAAGAATCATAAAATATTATAATTGTAAGAAGTCTAAGATACTCTCTGTTTTGGACAATAGCTAATAGCTCTCTATAACATACTGACAAGTGGTCATCCATCCATTACTAAGAAAGTCCCTTCCACTTTTATATATTTCTAATTGTTGGGAAATTTTCTCTTAAACTGATACTAAATTTGACTTGTTTCACCTTCTGTCTTCAGTGGAGATATATTTGGGGTTCTGATGGAATTTAGGATAAACTTTTCAGAGTTACAGAAAGCAAAAATTAGGAATCTTTAATATAACAAGCCCAACAAATGCTCATTTAGCTTCTGCTTAAAAACCTCCAGGGAGGGACAACCTGCCACTTCTCAGAGCAGCTCATTCCACTTTGAGCCAGCTTTAAATATTAGAAAATTTATCTTGACACAAACCTAATTTTGCATCATTGCATCTTATATTCATTACCCCCACTTCTGCCCTATAGGGCCAACCAGAACAAGTTTGATTTACTTTTTCATATGACAATCTATCAAATACCTAAAAACAGCTGTTATATTCCCCTCTGTGTCTTTTCTTCTTCAAGGCTCAGTTTCTTAAATCAATCCTCATATGACATGGACTCAAAGCTCTCTTTACCATCCTGATTGTTTTCCTCTGGGGACTGTACACTTTATCAGTGTTCTTAAACTTTAGTACCCAGAACTGAATACAACAATCCTGTTGAAGCCTTGAGATATCACAGCAACAGATATAGAAGGAAACAGTTTTACCTAAGCTGATACAGTAGCAGCAGACTCCATCCTTCCATTTTTGTTGTTGTTACTTATGAACTTTACAAACATGAATATTTCAGGAACTCTTTCTCAGACATAATCACTCAGATTATGTCTCTGTTGTCTCTCCTTCCTTATTGTGTGTGTATGTATCTCCTGGTTTCCATTATTTATAGTGTAGATCTTGGGTTCTTGATGACCCTAACCAATGGAAATGACATCCTGGTGGACTCCCCAGAAAGGCATGGAGGACTTGTTCCATTCAGTTCAATTTAAACAAACTTTTATTAGATTCTTAGCATGAGCTGGGAACACAGTTAAACTTCCAGATACAAAGAAAAAAAAATACAATTACTCCTTGGCTTCAAGGACTTCAGGTCCTTCTGGGAAGGAAATATATGTAAGTAAAATACCAAATATAAGTTCAGAATGAATCTAAAATAATTTCTAGAGATAAGGAAATCATTAACAATTGATGGCAACAGATTACAATATCTGTTTATCACAAGGAGCACTTAGCCCTGAATGAGCTAGGTATCTTCAGAAATAAAGAACATTTCAGATATGGAACTGACTCTAAAAAAGATAGAGAGCGTATCTGATCTTGTAGAAATAATTATGATTTTGTGTTTGTCTCCTAACTTTGAGTATATGCCAGTGCTCGCCTCTGGTTTCTCACCTACTCTTCTTGGTTTCTACTCTCTATCTTTTGTGACCTCATCAGCTTTTATGTTTTTAATGATCATTTCTCAGTGGGTGGCTCCCAGATCTGCATATCCAACCCTAGTATCTCTCCTGAATTTCAGTCCTATTACAGAAACTATTTATTAGACATTTTAAACTGGATGTTTCAAAGACAGATCAATTAAATATGTCTAAGACAGAGTCCAATATTCCATCACACCAAAAACCAGGCAAGAACAACCTCAACAAGACAGGTAAACAAATAAACAGACAACTAACCCCAAATACCACCTGCCCTTCTTCTGTGCTTTTGCTTCTATCAAGGGTACCATCTTACTTTCTATTACCCAGATGAACAATTTTGTTACCAACTTGACTTCATATTTTCCCTCAAATCACATATCCATTCAATTAATGTCTTACTGATTCTACTTCCAGAATCTATTTCTTTCTCTCTACTCACAGGACAACCAGGAAAGGCACGGACTATTTAATTTCTGTTTTTATATCCACAGAATCTACAGTGTTGATTAGCACATAGCTGGTGCTTATTAAATATTTGTGAATTGATTAGTAGGGACTCAACATTTAAAGACTGGTAACTAGACAGCATAGATATATTGAACATAGATATGAACTAGAAATCAGTGAGTCCAACTTCCTCATTTTATAAAGAATTATATATATTATTTAAAAAAAAGATTTATAAAGAGTCTGAGATTTTAGGTCTTCCTGAGTTCACTTCCAGAGTCCTTTCTACTACACTATCTTGTCTTTCCACTTTGACAATTGGTTGTTCTGCTGCAAGAACTAATGAAAACTGCATAATATTTTCTGAATGATTTTAGTCTGTGCAGGTGGAGGAAGAATGGGAAGAATTCATGGATTCTTGAAGGATTGTATTAAAATGAGTATAATGTCCCCTTAACTCTTAGCTTGGTAGGTGGGGAAGAAATGAGTATTGCTAGTGGGGGAAGGTGTTGAGTACATATGATTTTCACTTGTGTTTTATTCAGTGTTTTGCTAAGTCAAATTAGTTTAAAAATGAAATCCATGGTCATCCAGCAATGGAGAAGTCTCTTTTAGTGTAAGAATCAGTCACGTCTCAGGGCATATACTCTCTTTGGGGAACATTTTTTGAATTATATCACTAGTTACTGAAACCTCTACTATTATGTCATTCTATGCATCACATTCTTTACCCTGTAGTTGTCTCATTAAGCAACTGAGAGAAAAAAAAAAGACATTAATTAGTTTACTTCCTGATCACACTTGATATTTAAAAAGTAGGCTATCACCAGTCCTTTAAACAAATGTTTTAAAGTATCTGTTGACTTCTAAATACATTGGAAGTATTATAGATTTATATTTGGAACTAGCCTTATAAATCTGCTATTCAACCCTCTCATTTTACAGAAGAGGGAAGTGAGGCTCAAAGATGTTAAATGAATGGCAGTACTGGTATTTCATACTAGATCTTCTAACTTAAATTTAATGTTCTTTCTTCTATATCCTTATGCCTGGGAATGAACCAAACAAAATAAAATGATAAATTTGTTTCTGACTTTGGACTTGGGGTAAAATTGTATTGACCTAAATATTTCAATTTTATGAAAGACTAAAGTTATCTTGACATCTACCACCTAATTGGCCTATTTTTAATTAAAAATAAAACAAATAAAAAAATCAGCAGTCAATCCAAAAAGCACTTGAATTTTTCAAAACAGCTAACTAGAATAGCATGGGGACATGGAACTATAGCATTTAAAAAATACTTCAAGGAACTTAAATATTGTAGCCTAGGGGGAAAAAGACTTGAAGAATGTGTGTGGGGAGAGTAATGGGGGAATTTAATCTATTTTCAAGAATCTGAATTAACGTCATAGGGAAGAGAGATGGGACTTATTCTTCTTACAACATAAGGCAGATCTGGGATCTAAGAGTCAAAGCTACAGAGAAAAATTTCTGTTTAACAAAAATAAAGAACTTCTTAACAATTATACATTCTGAACATATAAGTTGGTTGCTCCTTGCTATCTGAAGTGTTCCAACAAGTTACATAACCATTTATACAACATAAAAGGAGTCTTCTTGCTTTGAGTAGGAAGTAAAATTTGATTATTTAGTCATTTTTAGGCCTTTAAGATTCTATAATGTTAGATGTGTAGGATAAAAAAATAAAATATCTCGAACTTTAAAGAGACAAGACTAATTTAGCCAAATTAATAAAAATGCACATATGTAAATAAGTATGTAAATTAGCAAAACAATATTTTTAAGAAACTAAAGGGCATTGCAATTAAAATTTCCCATAAACTGTCACTTGTTTTTGAGTGCTAATCCCTGGTGTAAAAAATGTTACAGTTTAATATGTGCATTTAATATGTACATACAGTTTAATATGTATATTTTTCAAACACTATTCTAAAGTCAGATCCATATGTTATCATAAACTTCCAGTTGGAAAGGACCATGCAGGAGTTACCTCTTTACTTGAAGCAAGAATCTTGTGTACAGCATTTCTGATTCTAAAATTTAATTCCAAAAATGGTCAAGAACAAGATTTAGAGGATTGATTAAGCAATAGCATGTTTTAAAAAAAAGATTAGAGAGATTGGTTTGGGGAGAGCCAAGATGGAAAAGTAGAAAAGCACTCAACTGAGCTTTTCCAACATTTCCCTCTAAACAATAGTTTCTCAAATTGTTGCTGGAGTGGCAGAAACAACTAAATTTTAGAATGAGTCATCCTTCCAGCCCAAGATAATATGGGTGATAAGAAAAAGAGATCTGTGGAGTAGGAGAGGAGGGTGACCTAGAACCTACCATGGACTGATGGTGGGACTAGGTAGGGGTGACAGAAATAGAAGCAATTTCTCAAGCTAGAGATGACAAGGGGACCTCACCACTGATCAGAAGGATATCACAGGGAATAGCTGTGATATCACTGGATACAGGACCAGATGCTGTATAGCAATTCAACTACCCATTTCTGAGTAATAGTTCAAGGGCAAAAAGGAGCACTTTTGGTGTAAAGGGAGTGGAAATTCAGAGAAGCAACTATATCAGAGTTCAAGGAACATTTTGGTTAAGAGGGAATAGAAAGCCTGAGGGGCAGCAACATACTTTAAGGGATCAGAGACCTTGAGGAATGATGTTGTTTCCTGTTCTGAGGGAGAAATGACCATGAGGGACAGTATTGATTTCAATTCCAAGGGATCAGTGACCCTTTCTGGATAAGGAGCAAAATATGCACCAAATGAGTAGCAATCCCATCTCTTTCCAGATCTCAAAAACTTCCAAAACCACACAAGTTTTGAAAACAGCATTGTGAAAAAATCTGAAGCTTGAGACGGATCTGCCCTCTCCCTATGCTGGGAACAGGGATTAATATTAACATAAAGTTTCAAATCAAGAAATGAGATAGGGAAAAGAGCAAACAATAAAAAAAAAAGAATTGGAACATAAAAAGCTACTATGGTGATATAGAACAGCAACACACAAACTCAGAAGAAGACAAATGAGGTTAAAACAACTACAATTAAAGTCCCCAAGGAAAAAAAATGAATTGGACATAAGACTCAGAAGAATTCCTATAAGTTAAGAAAAGAGTTTTCAAATAAAAGAAGTAGAGAAAAAATTAAGTAAAAAAATGAAAACAAAACAATTTGAAAAGTCAGCTGCTTGATAAAAATTAGTGAAGAAAATGTCTTAAAAAACTAAATTGATTTAATGGAAAGAAATACAAAAATTTACTGATGAAAATATTTCATGAAAAATCAGAATTAAGTGGAAAAAGAAGCACAAAAGTTTGCTGAAAGAAATAATTTCTTAAAAATTAGAATTATCTATGACTCCATGAGACACTATAAAATAATACAACAAAGTCAAACAAAAAAAGAAGAAATCAGGAAATATCTCATTTAAAAAAAAAAGGTGATCTGGAAAATAGACTGAGGTGAGATGATTTAATAATTATTGGATTACTTGAAAATCATGATAAATAGACATGATATTTCAAGAAATTAACAAAGAATACTTATCCTGATATTCTAGAACTATGTAGCAGCTAGATGGAACAGTGGATGGAACA
This sequence comes from Myrmecobius fasciatus, assembly GCA_023553655.1. NCBI lineage: Eukaryota > Metazoa > Chordata > Mammalia > Dasyuromorphia > Myrmecobiidae > Myrmecobius > Myrmecobius fasciatus. The sequence continues at coordinate 471,020 of JAJPUD010001052.1, forward strand.
CTGGGCTTTGATCATGAAAATTCATCTCTGTGAGTTTAAATTTGTCCTTAGATACTTAATAGCTACTTAGATACTTAATAGCCTTTGTACATTTCATGACTTAACCTTGTTTGCTTCAGTTACTCATCAATAAAATGATTTAGAGAAGAAAATGGCTTTCCCACCAAGAAAACCCCCAAATAGGGTCATAAAAAGTTGGATATAATTGAAATGACAGAACAAAAATCCTAGAAGTAGAGGGTGTAATAGAAACTGAAAGATCCACCAATCATCACCTGAAAAAAAAATGAAAATTCTACCGAATATCATAAGTAAATTCCAGAACTCCCAGATCAGAGAGAAAATACTTAAGGCAGCATGAAAGAAATAATTAAAATATCACAGAGCCATAATTAGGAAAATAAAAAAAAATTTAACAGCAATCATATTAGAGGAGCAGAATCTTAAATTATGACACGCTAAAGGGAAAAGTAACTACGATTATGACCAAGAATCAACTACTAAGCAAAATTGAGTATTATATAATTCATCATGGAGAAAATGGATATTTAATGAAATAGGGACTTTTAAGCATTCTTAATGTAAAAATAAGAGAGGAATAGAAAATTTGACATTAAAACAGCAGAGTCAAGAGAAGCACACAAAGGTAAACATAAAAGAGCAATCATAAATAACTCAATAACATTAAAATATTGATGTAATTCTTAAGAATGGCATCATTATTGGGACAATTGGAGGGCATGAGTGTGAGTCAATTATGTTGGAATACTGTAAAATAATAATGGAGTGAAAGAAATGAGATAAGGAGAAAGGAAGAGATAGAATGAGAAAATTATTCTCACATAAAAAAGACAAGCAAAGAGCTTTTATAGTACAGGAGAAAAAGTCAGAGATCCTTGTGCAGAGTAACACCAATATTGTAATGACATAATGTAAAATACTTGGCTAGTCTGATCAATATAATGATTCTAGACTATTCTAAAGGATTCAAGATGGGAAAAATGCCATCCATTCATCTCCAAAGAGAGAACTAATGAACTGAGTGCAAACTGAAGTGCTTTTCTCACTTCATTTTTTTCCTTTTTTTTTTGCAATATGAATAACATGGAAACATGTTTTACGTGATTTCACATGTATAATTGATATCATTTTGCTTGCCTTTTCAATGACTAAGGGATAGCTTTTATTTTTATTTTTCAAAACATATGCATGGATAATTCTTTAACATTAGCCCTTGTAAAACCTTGTTTTCCGGTTTTCCCTCCTTTCCTCCATGCCCTCCCCTAGATGGCAAGTAGTCCACTATATGTTAAATATGGTAGAAATACATGTTAAATCCAATCTATGCATACATATTTATACAATTATTGTGCTGCACAAGAAAAATCATATTAAACCAGTAAAAAAAGAAGCAGAATAAAATTCAAGCAAGCAACAATGAAAAGAGTGAAAATGCTATGTTGTGGTCCACACTCAGTTTCCATAGTCCTCTCTCTGGTTGTAGATGGCTCTCTTCATCACTGAACAATTGGAACTGGTTTGAATCATATCATTGTGAAGAGAGCCGTGTCCATCAGAATTGATCATCATATAGTCTTGTTGTTGCCATGTAAAATGATCTCCTGGTTCTGCTCATTTCACTCAGCATCAGTTCATGCAAGTCTCTCCAGGCCTCTCTGAAATCATCCTGCTGGTCGTTTCTTACAGAACAATAATATTCCATAACATTTATATACCGTAATTTATTCAGCCATTCTCCAATTGATGAGCATCCAATCAATTTCCAGTTTCTTGCTACTACAAAAAGGGTTGCCACAAACAAATAACTTTTTAAAAAGAGAAAAATATTTTATTTGGCAGGTGCTACCATATCCTTATTTTTACAAATGAGCTAAATGAGTCTGAGAGATTTTAAATGACTTGACCAAGAAGTACACACTTAGCACGTATTTAAGGTGTTGTTTAAATCTATGACTTCTTTCCTTCAAGGAAAAAATATTTCTTTTCCATCAAGGGTAAAATCTGGTAAAATCAGGGTAATGATGGTCAATAGCTTCAGAGAAGTCTAGGAGAACAGTGACTTTAAAAAGGCCATTACATTTGGTGTTTAAGAAATTCCTGGTGATTTTTGAGCAAATAGTAATAGTAGAATGGGGAGAAGAGCAGAAACTAAATAGAGGGGCAGAATAGCAGTGGGATGATAGTTAAATATACTAGAATAATAATCACAATAGCTAACAGGACCATGTTGCCTTAAAGTTTGCAAAGCATTTTAAATGTTACTTCATTTGATCTTCACAACAACTCTGGAATAGAAATACTTTTATTATCCTCATTTTATATATGGGGAAAAAAGAGGCTGTTAACTTTCTGTGCTTACATAGTAAACTATCTGAATTAAGATTCTAACTCAGGTCTTTCACATTAAGAGTCAAACAAAGATATTTTATTTGAGGATATTCATAAGTAAGTGAAATAATGAAAAGGTAAGAGATGATATTAATCATGGATTTTAAAGAAATAGGAAAGAATGGGGCAATGGGACTGGTAGAGGGATTACACTTAGTTCTGTTTAAGAATGTGACCTTTGGCCACAGGAAAGGAAGAGACGGTGGATGATGACATTAAAAAATTTTGAGGGAAATAGAGAGGACATTGAGGAAGTTTCCATAATGCAGCTTCAGTATTCTCTATAAAGAAAAATATTCACAAACAGTATTGGGCTGGAAATGTAAGAAGAGAGGAAAAGGTTTGGAACAGTAATTATGGAGGATGGAGATTGGGAGTCAATAAGAGTAGAACAGATATATTACCAAGCAGCAGTAATGTTCCAGCTGAAGTGATACACCATAAATTTGTAGTGGATGAAATCAGCTCAATTTCATGAATAGCGAATGATGATGATAAGGACAGACTATGTCTAGGTTTTCACCATTTTATATTCACCCTGGCAAACACAGTGATGAGCAGTGGCATGTAGAAGAAGGTAATCAGCTATCATTTGATGATCACTGAGAAAACATGTCTCAGGAAAAGTAGTACTGAATGTACATTGATTTTTAAAGTTCTTTTCCATGTCATGAAAATCAAGTTCCTTGGTCTAAGATCTGGTCTTAGGCAAGACTTGTGAATATCATTATGAGAGACATATCTGGATAACACTTGAATTTTTATCAATCTTATCATCACAGAAAATGTTGGAGGTCAAGTTCAACTTTGACTCCAGTGCAAAGATCCAATCACTTACAGATAGCAATCCAATCTCCAACTGAAAATATTCAGTGATGTGGATTCAGGACCACCCCACTTTTTGAAGAGGTGTCCTAGTTCACAACTGGATAGTTGTAATGGTAATGAAGCTAGTTGTTGATTTACTTGAACAGAAATCTTTCCCTTTTTAGCTTCACCCATTGATTCTAGTTTTCCTTTCTAGGGAATGTGGGATCTACCATCACTACCAACAATACTATTACTGTCAGTGTCAAAACTACCACACCTACCATCACCACTACACCACTATTACTACTATTTTCATTTCTACTTCTTCTACTACTACTGCTTATTACTTTAATTATTTTTAATTAATATACTTTAACTATAATATATACATAATTACATATATATATAATATAATATACTTTATATAATAATATAATTAATATACTATTAATACCCCTATTTCTACTGTTGCTGCTATTGCTGATGACAATGATTACTACTACATTATTAACTACTATCACTATTCCCACTATTCTACAACTAGTAATAATAACAATAAGAGTAGTCATTGTAGTAGTCATAATTGTAATGGTAATAATAATAATAATAATTATAATAATAATAAACCTCCCATCCATCTTTGATGGATCAAGAATCCATCAAATTTTTGAAGGTAATTATCATGCCTTGTCTCAACCTCACTAACTTTCCTTAGTAAGATTAAACTTCTCAGATTCTTTAGCTTTTCTACATACACTTTGATTCATATTCCATTCTACAACCTAATCACTCTTTTTAATACAATCTCTGAGTGGATGATCAAGGTTAAGACCCTTATTCATTCTTCCTCATATATAAGATATTAATATTAGTGCTTTCATACTCTATTTCCTACCTCTGGGATTGTTGTGATGATAGAACTTTGTAAACTTTAAAACTTTAGAAATATGAAATACCCTCCATTGATAATTTCTATTGTAAGGATCATAGTAAGAATGTATTATTTGAAAATCCTGTTAATTGGGACAAATATTTTCCTCCTCTGTTCTGTCATGAGTATAAAGATTGCCTTGATCTTTATATTCCCCAATATTTTTCCCATTAGTACAATGGTGATGGTATGGCTAATGATGGTGATACATTAATAGTTTGAAGGGTAATTAATAATTTGCATGGCACTGTTATATCTCTTACCAAGAGACAGTGTGATATAGTGAATAAGAAATTATACTTGGACTTAAGAAGACTGGGTTCACCTGCCATTTCAGATACTAGCTTGCTGTATGACTCTGGGCAAGATACTTAAATTTCCTCTGCCTATGTAAATGAAAGGACTAAACTTGATAGTAATTGAGATTCCTGTTAGATCAAAAATCAATGATCCCATGATCTGAGTTCATCCTTTGATAGACCATGTGAGGGTATAGAGCATGTATTGTGATTGCCATTTTGCAGATAGGAAAAGTGAAGTTATAGGAAGGATATTAGAATTCCAATGGTGTTCTTAAACATTTTGCCTTAATCTTCCAGCAAATTCCTTCATCTGGCAAAGAAATATTGAGTAAGTATTTCATTGGTCAGTATTACCAACACAGATTAAATTACTCCTTGGTTAGTCCCAGCCTAGGAAGAAGCAAGCATTTTATATAGAAGATAATTCTAATTTGGTCGTATTAATGCAAATATCTTTTATAAACTATATAAAACACTGGTTTGTTTTAACCTAAAATCAGCCAGTCAATAAAACTTATTAAGTGCCTAGTATGGCCTGAGCACTGTGTGAAGTGATGGGCATACAAAACAAAACAAATGTAAATTACATTTCTACCTCTCCAGGTGGTCACATCATAATAAGGAGAGGGAGAGGGGAAAAGAAGATGGGGTGTGAGCTGGATAGCAAATGGCAATGAAAATAATTATATCACCTTATTCAGTTAGTTCTTGTAATATTCCAAAGGTAGATTTAATCTGTTCCACAGAATCAAGTTTGAAAGAAAATAGGTACAATTCAAAAGAACTAACATCTAATTGACAAAGTCTGTTCACTCTAATCAGACATCACTTATCATATAGAATCTGTCTCTAGTGTTTAGTCACTAAGACTTCTCTTCTTTACAAAGTCTGTTCATTATCTAGTTCATCAGATGAAAATGATAAATCTCCTGAAGAGAGATCCTGTTATGGACATATTTTAAACCTCTTTAAAAAATACCTCTAGAAAAAAAAATAATGAAGCTTCCAATTTGGAGACTAAATAACTGAAGTCCTTTCAATACTACATAATATGAAAAACCACACTATCTGAAGGAATTCTCTTTGGTGAACAATAGAATCACTACTAGCCTTCCCTAATGAACTGCCTCGCTATTGAACAGAAGTGAATTTGGCAAATTAGAGAGCTAGACAAGACAGCCATTTTCTTTCAAAGGACCTAACTAATCAAAGCTAAAATATAGGTCTGGGATAGGACCCAGTATAAAAAAATGTGATTTTCAGTTGAAAAATATGTGGTTTCTGATAAATATTACAGTCTTTTACAACTTATTCAGTGAACATTCTCTAGTCATTGATTTGGGCTGTGACATTAAGCTTTTGGTCACTAAAAATCTTTTCTGGAAAGGAGTGAACCTGCTGAATTCACAGTTAAGAAAGAAAGCCACCTAATGAAGATGAAATATTTTGATTAGTGGGATATGGTGTAGTTGTTTGTTATGCTCTTTGGCTTTTCTTCCAGATTTCTCTATTTAGTAGCAGTTGTGGGGTTTAGGGGAGAGAAAGTTTGAAGCTCAAGTATCAAACATAAACCTAGGGATTGACTAGCATGATGCTTATTAACCCCATTTGCTCCATGATTTTATATATTGACTCCCTACAAGAATTATTCTGGATCCCATCCCAGAGATGAACAATCAAGGAGATTAGCAAAGGAGTCTACTTTCACAAAAGGGGGTGTCTCTGTGACCACTCATGTATAAGTATTATGAAAAATTTTCTAAGCTATCTGGGAAAGTGGTTAACACAAAAAGCAATCAGAGTTCATCATATCATAGATTTAGAGTTGGAAATAATGTGAGATATCTAAATTTTAGATCAATTTTTCCTCATTGTACAAATGAGGAAACTGAGGCTCACAGAACTAAGTGATTATTTAAACCTAGATTATAGTTGTGTTTTTAAAATAGTTTTTAATTGCTATCCTTTGTGGGTTTTTTCTTCTATTATCAAAATTTCTCTCAACCTTCCTTCCTCTTGTAACTCACAAGGATATCCCAAATAATAAATAACATTTGTAAAGGAAAAAAAAGAAAAAAAATCAGCATAACCAAATAATATAAAAATATCTTCAATGTACTACACCTGTAGATACTTCATGTCTGCAAAAAGAAATTGGGGTGGGTACTTCATTTTATATCTCTTCTGTGAAGCAATGTTTGTTCTTTGTAATTTTGCAACATTTACCTTTAATTGTTTTGTGGTTATTCTTTATATCATTGTAGTTATTCTATTTGTTGTTTTCTGTTCACTGCTTATTTCATTCTGAATCTCATTATGTAAATTTTCCATACTTCTATATTTTCATTATAATTGTCATTTTTATAGCACAGCAATATTCTATTACAAATATACATATTTTGTGTCATAATTTGTTTAGTCATTGGCAACCCATGGACATCTATGTTATTTCCAATTCTTGCTGTTATAAAAGGTGCTACTGTAAATATTCTGGTATATATAGGGACTTTTTCTAATCAATTGCTTTCTTGGGTGATAATCCTGTAATCTCTATGTCAACAAGTATAAATATTTAACTCATATTATTTGAACAATTTACTGATTCATGGCTCTGCCAATAATGCGCCAGTGTGCCTATCATTCCATCAGATCATAGGCTTATACTGTTCAATGGATTTCATAGCCAGATGAGAAAAAGTGAAATTACATTTGAGACTAATTACATAAAATATCTGAAAGGTAGCATGGGATTTATTGAAATTTTTTTTTCAATTTTGGTAAAAAGTACTTCTCTTACTGTTCAAATTTGACCATGGACAGTATATAGTAACAGTCATCAGTTAGACTTCATTGTTGTTCTGGAAAGATTTTATTTTCCATTAAATAAATTCCATTAAATTTTCCATAAAATATTAGGTATTCCATTAAATAAAATATATGTAACACAAAATATAAATTTATATATAATTGTGATGCATTAATATATACATATATATATAATACATATAGTAGAAATGCACATACATGTGTGGATGTATACATACATATTTTAGGGTTGAAACATCCAAATCATGTATGCATTAATGGTACATATAAATTGGTAAAATGGAGTTTTAAGACAGGACCTCTCTCTACATCCTATTTGGAGAGATAGGAGCCAACTTGCGAATCTGGAAGACTTAAATGATGTCTCCTATAACATGATGGGAAAGAAGTGTAGGGACTGGAAATAGAAAAGATCCCAAAGCTGAGCATGAATTTGGAGTCACTGTGGTAGAACCATTGGTATAGAGCACTGATTCCAGAGTCAGACAAGCTGTGTTTAAGTCTCACCACTGATACTTACCATCGATATGAATTGAGACAAGTTACTTAACTTCTGTGTCTTGTCATCTTTAAAATGAAGACCTCTTAAATCTTTTTCACCTCTTAGTCTAGAAAGCAGGTTTTATTCCATATGAAGCACTATAGCTATGGGACTTATTATTTCAAGAAAAAAGTAACACAATTCAAAATTTGACCTTACTCTTGTGGATTTATAAACCTTGCACTGACTTTTGGACAGGTGTCAGAATATCTGGGTTCAGCATTACCTTCATGACCATGGGCAAACCATTTAAAATTTCTGATCCTTAATTTCTTTCTCAGTTGTGAAACTAGGGTGTTTAACTAAATGATCAATGAGTCTCCAATTATCTCTAGACAACTAGAACTAGAACCTGTATAGCAGAGATGGAGGAAGGACATTTTGGATAAAGGTCCCAATGATCACTACTTTTATATTTTACTGGGTCCTTATTCTCATACATTTGGGTATTCATCTTCTGTGGAGCAGTTCATCACCCATCCTGATTCTTATTCCATATGACCGTTGTCTATACTGTCTCCATATTGACACTGGATGCCTTCACATAATCCTTTTAACATCCACAGATACTACCAGATCAGGTTAATCTGATAGACTCTTCTTGCCATATGACTTATTGTTCTGGTCATCCTTGTTCTTAACTTTGTTTTTGATGACAGTTTTCAAGCTAGAGTTGTGATTGATAATAAAAGGTGTCCCAAATGTCTTAGCATAATTTAAAATAAGTTCAATAGTCTAAAACTGTACTAAAATTTTTGAGACACTTTGTATGCTGTGTCCTGATTTAGTTAGACTGGCTATGCATCTTTCCACTGTTCTTTTAATCACCATAATTGCAACAGTGATTAAGATTGCTCAGAAATTATGTATGTCGGTCCATGATCCATATGCATATAGAATCACAGGGAAAATATCCTTGTTCTGAAATAGGATTGACAATCCTGCAAGTCTTCCAAATGTGATCTAGTTCATTCCCCTTCTATTCAGTTCTAGACACAGTTCATCATCCAGATATGGGAACCAACCATATAAACAGACTGCCTTTGTTCCCCAAAGTTGCTTTTCTTAAAACTTCATTAAAAAATCTTCAATGATGGATTAATTATTATGAGTGGTATAATTTTGATGATGAATATCAAACTAAATTAATTTCAATGAAGCCCAAGTTAAAGCAGATTTTTACTAGCATCGATCACAGTTACAACATCCATATGGGTGAACAGATTGCATTATTCATAGGTTGTCTTGTGTGGGGGTTACAAGTAGAGATGAATATCGCTATTCCTCTGTCCTTGATTTAAAAGAATCTGTTGGCAATCAACAGCACTCAGCATGGCTCTGAGAAGAACTCTGGATTGGAAATAAACAGACTAACTTGCTATGTGAGTCTGGACAAATTTTTTCTTTGTGAGTCTCAGTTTCCTCAGTTATAAGATGTAATGATTGGACTAGATGTTCTCTAAATTTCCTGCTGGGTCTGGTTCTATAGATGCAATTCTATATTTGAAATAGTTCAGAGATGAATAATTATAATAATGAAAATGAACAAACATTTATAGTTTTAAAATTTACAAAGCACAACCCTTATGAGAAAGGTACTATTTTTATCCTCATTTTAATGGCAAGAAGACAGAGGGTGAATGGATAAGTGATTTGTAAAGGTTCCTGTGGTAGGATTTGAATTTAGGTTTTTATTATGTCAGTGATGTCATTGAAATGACTTGGTGGATATTCACATCTACCATATATTCACATTCATATATACTCTATCTCTATATGCTATGCATATTCATTAGTTATAATACTCCTGTATTATTAAAGTATTCTTTATTTTTCTCTCTACTAGGTTCTTCCCACACATTCACTGCCAAATTGATTTTCCTGAAGCATACATCTAAGCATAATGTTCACTTAGTTCAAAATATCCTTCATGTCCACCCATTACCCACAGGATAAAGTTAATCTGCCATTTGAAGCTCACTATAGACTGAAACTACACTATCTTTCCACATCCATCTTATATACCTCCTCCATGTTAAGGCTCAGTTTCAACCAAATTGGATTTCCAACTCCTTCTAGTCTGTCCTTCTGATTAAATGTCCAAGCCCTCTATCAAGCAAAATGATCTCCATCCTTTAAAATCCAACTCAAATTGTACCTCCTCCAGTAAAACTTGCCTGCTTTCCTCATCTAAAAGGACATCTCCCTCATTCAAATTGTAGTAGTTTATGTAACTTGTGGGACTCATAAGGCACTACAAATTCTGCTTTTGATTATATTTGTTTCTGTGCATATCTCAACTATTAGATTGAAAGTTGTTTTTTTTGCTATATAAATGTTTGTGTATATAAATATATTTATATGTATACATGTCACTTCCCATTTGATGTTTTCTTGGCAAAGATATTACAGAGGTTTGCTATTTCCCTTTCCAGTTTATTTTACAGATTAGGAAATTGAGGCAAACTGGATTAAATGACTTGCCTGGACCTGCCACTTTATCCACACAACCACCTAAATGCCACATATGTATGTATATGTGCATACATGTGTGTTTGTGTGTATACACATAAGAAGATAAGAAGGTTCAGATCATCTTGCTCCTGACTACTTCCTCCCCATGAAGTGTAGGGTGCATATTGCACAAACAACTTAATTTAAAGCATCATGTATTGATATATATTATAGATTATGTTTCAAATTTTAATTCTGAAGAAAACACAAGAAAACACAAAATAATGAAGAACATTAGAAAGACAGGTTAGTTCCATAGAATCAATGATCTGATTGGCAAACTTGTCAAACAATTATTACAAATGTTGCAACTTCAACAATTATGCTATTTATTGTAAAGCAGAATTGGTTAAGTATAGGAGGCAGGATAACCATTGTGCAGTAGTCCCTTATAAAGGCATACCCTACAATGTAAAATTTAATAAACGTGGAAGTGACTTAACATGCTACCAAAGTTGAGAAGAGGGAAAGAGATAAATTCTTACTTGGATGGAAGGAGATGTAGTAATATAGGGAATTATGGAAAACTTCATGAAGGAGGTGACATTTATGAGGGAATTCAGAAGGTAAATAGAATCTGTAAAAGCAGAGATGGGGGTAGGGATATTCTGGGTATAGGTCCTTAGTTAATATTATGTGTAGGATTACTTGAGTGAATGAATACTGCAGGAAGGAAGGGTAACAGCCTTTTGCTTGGGGAGATAGGTATTCTTTTCATAGAAGTAATGTAGTATGGTGAAATAAGCATTAAATTTGGGGATACAACAAAAATATGATTTTGAATAGATCAACATTTATTAAGCAACAACTATGTGCCAGGCATGGGTATAGAAAAAGAGCCAAAAGAGATTTCCTGCCCTCAAAGAGCTTACAATTCAATAGGGGAGACAACATGCAGATAAGTAAATATAAAAGCAAGTTATAAGCAGGATAAATAGGAAATAATTAACATGGGGAAAGCACTAGAATTAAGAGGAATTGGAAAAGGATAACCATAAAAAAACAGAGTTTTAGTTGTGACAATGAAATCTGAGAAAATTAATAGGAGTGAGAGAAGTTAGTAGAGAAATTAGTAAAGGAGCAAGAACATTCTAGGCCCAGGGGACAGTCAGAGGAAATGCCTGGAGTAGAGAAATGGAGTATCTTGTTTATGAAACAGATAGAAAACTTTTATCTTGCTTGTGTTGTTATTTGTGTACAGGCAAGTGAATTAATCTCTCTTTGACTTGTACAGTGGATTATGTGGCTTGTATAATAGGCTTATTCAACTAATAGTTCAAGCTAATGATAGATATAGTTCATGCTAAATAGTTGATTTATCAAAGTATTTGATAAAGTATTTCTCATCATTAACTTGGAAAAATTGGAAAGATGTAGACTAGAGAATAATACAATTAACTATATTTGAACCTGGATGAAGGGAGAAAATAAGCATTTAGTAAGGACCTACTGTCTTCCCAGTTCTGTTCTAATTGTACGAATATTATCTCATTTGACATGAATTGAAAGAATTAAGGAATAGTCATTTATGATGAGGCCTTCAGTCAAGGATCTCAGTTTGATCTAATCTATTTTTCATTTTTTCCTAGTGATCCAGTTAAAGGTAATGATAGCATGTTCATAGAATTTGCAAATGCTATAAAGCTGAGAGAAGAATACAACACACATAGATGACAATAAAAATAAACATCTTGACAGGCTAGAATACTGAATCTTTCCTAATAAGATGAAATTCGGTAGGGTTAAAAGTAAAATCTTCTGTTTGGTTTGAAAAAATTAACTTCCCAACTGTAGGATGAAAGAAGCATGCCTTTTGTCTAAAAAATGTAAAAAATTCCATTCGACTCCAAGAACGGTATGAATTATTAGCAGGATGACATGACAGTCCGAAAAAAAAAAAAGAACCTACTAAAATTTTCATCTGCGTTGAGAGGCAGTTTCCAGGGGAAAAGGAGGTAAATATTGTATTACCAATGTACCTTGTTCTGATCATATCACACCTGGATTATTAGAGTATTCAATTCCAAGAGTCCCAGATTAGGAAGGGCATCAGTAAACAGGAGAATGTCCAGAGGTCAGCCAGAATAGAGAAAGGCTTTGAATTCAAGCTATAATGATGACACTCTGTGGAGAACTTGAGATGTTAAATTGGGAAAAGAAGAAAATACCTGGAGAAAAGTAGGAGGAGGGAAGGATAATTATAGCTTTCATCAAGTATTTGAGGGACTGCCATTTGGAAGGGGGATTAGACTTACTATTTATCTAAGAGCAGTTGGTAGAATTTGAAAAGAAGCAAATTTACCTTTTAGGTTAAGGAAAAAAATTTAAAAAATCTTTCCATTAAAACTGTACAAAAGTATAATGGGTTAACTCAGGAAGACATGGGTTTCTCAGGCAGAGAATGGATGACCAGTGGCAGAGTAAATAGAGTGACAGTTCTAGACCCAAGAAGGCCTAAATTTAAATCTGACTTCAAATACTGATTATCTGTGTCTCTGGATACGTCATTTAACCTGTTCACCCCTGTTTCCCCACTTATAAAAGAGATAATAATAACACCTACCTCCTATGGTGTTGGGAAGAAGAAAATCAAATAATATTTTGTAAAGTATTTTATAAGTTTTAAAGCACTATATAAATAGAACTATATTATTGTTGTGCTGGGGTCCCTGGCAACTCTAAAAATTTATGATCCTGTAATCCCTTTTTTACTAAATCTGGAAATGTAAATTGTACAAACTGAAGCAGGATAATTAATTTCCAGAGCTGTTTGGGGCAGGATTTAGGTAAAGGGTGGACTAAATGACTTCTAAAATCAAATTCTATGTTTCTGTAACCCTGTGTTTTCTTAGTCGTCCCCCAGACATAGGAGTGACTCCTGCCCACTTAATAACTAACCCAGTGCCATCATCAGAAGAAACGGGATTTAGAGATGAGCTTGGGGATGATTTCAGAGGTCTGTGATCAATCATATTCACCCCTGCCACCATAGAGAAGTGAGTAATAGTTGATTTAGAATGTCTTGTTGTGAGGCCACTGTTAAAATTATGGAGTTGTCAAAGCAAGTGATCTGGGTTACATTTGAAAATTGGTCATTGTTTATTGTGCTAACCTTGAATGATCTTCAGAGATACCCCATCTACAGCATTCATCATCTGATCTCATCCCATTCTATAAGAGGGACTGGTCCAACACTGTGCCCCTTCCCCTCCGAATGCAAGATACATCACTACTCCTCTTCCTGGGCAAATTTTATTTCCTCCTTTGTTAAAAGGAAGAATAATAGTCTTTGGCAGTGATTTCACACACAAAGGTTTTCCCTGATGGTAGAAGGCAGAAATGAAAATTTTAGTTGTAATATTTAGTGGAAGTGATTCTAGTCAAACATTTAATGAGCAGTCAACAGAAGAATACCTGAGGTTTTTATAGAAAAATGGGGGTACCACGGGAGAAATACAGGGCAAAAAAGTGAGGCACAAAATCACTTGGGCTATAAGTGGAGAGACTCAGATTCTAGTGCTAATTATGTACTATATAGAAATAGATATTGATTTCTATCTATCTCTATGTATCTATCTGGTAT
>JAJPUD010001052.1:484945-503788 GCA_023553655.1 Myrmecobius fasciatus
ATCTGGTATGTGCATTCTATTAGAATGAGAAATAGATATTGATTTCTGTCTATCTCTATGTATCTATCTTTTATGTGCATTCTATTAGAACGAGAGATCTTTGAGGGCAAGAACAATGTTTTTGCCTCTTTGCACTTTGTTTATGTTTAATAAATGCTTTTATTTTTAGAGTGACTTCCCATCAGACAGTTTCTGAGGTGAGATTTGAACTTGTGCACTTGACTCCAATGCACAGTGCAGATACTCTATCCACTTCACCACCTAGTTTCTCCTTAATAAATACTTATTGCCATTATATTAATTACTGATATTTCAGATCTTGGTTTCATCACATCTGAAATGAAGTGCTAGAATCAGGAGGACCTGAATTCATATGTGACCTTTCACATTTATCAGCTATCACCCTGGACAAGTAGTTTAATCCCCATTGCCTCAAAAAAAAATGAAGGGATTAGATCCAATTACGTTTATGGTCCCTTTTTAACTCCAATTGTCTATCATCTCTAGGATGAAGCTGCTCTTGAAGAATTTGCATCTCATTAGAAGTATGAAGGAGGGTATGGATTAAACAGTTGATGTAATCTCTTTGATACTGTAAGCTGTGGTAGGTGCTATAAGAGTGGAATTATAGAACTCAGAGAAAAGTCACTTTTGGCTGGAGGAATGATAAAAGAAGAGGCATTGGACTGAGTGCTGATGAGTGGTTATGATTTAGATAATCAGAAAAGCAAAAGTGACACAAAAGTGGTAACTATTAAGAAGAAAAATAAAGCAACAAAACAAAAAAAAAACAAAAATAAAAACATGGAGATGGGAGAGTTCAGGATTTATTCAGTGAGTGATTAATAGTCCAGTTTGGATAGATCATAAGGAACTTAAAAGCCATCAATTGGGGATCATTTTGTCAAGGTAGACCAGAGCTAGAATGTCAGGCCCTTGAATGTCAGTTAAATAATGATAACAACAATAGTTTACATTTGTAGAATACTTCTATTTTTCTATGATACTAAATCTATGAGTCTCTGATTATTCAAGTGGATTTATGACTTTTTCAATTTATTAATCAATATGTTTATTTCTAGTGAGATTTTACTCATTGTTATTGAAGCAGATGCAATTTTGCTTTTATAAAAAAATCCCAAGAGATCAATTATTTGATTTTCACTGAAAATTCGGTAGTACCTATAAATTGACAAAGTTTAAAAGAAACTGAAACAAATTAATGGATTTTTTTGGTATCAGTAATGCCAAGACAGTGGCACAAGACAGTGATGGATAAGATTAAATAGTATTGGGATCTGTTTATATTCATCTATAACCAGATATATTTAGGTTGTAGAAAACAATGTACACAGGATTCACAAAAACTAAGGGCATGTGAAATGTATGATAGGAAATTGATTCCCACTTGTCAGAAGATTCTTGGCCCATAACTGACATTCTTAGCAGGTGAAGATTTCTGCTCCAGTATTTATTTTTACTTCATTGGTGTTATGAGCATGTGTTCCAGATAACATGTTATCTCCCACATTTACTTTGCTCTTGACCTTTTGATTGGATGAAGCAAAAAACAGTTTATAAGTTTCTAAAAGATTAACAAAATTCTTTCACCAGAAAGTAAACTTACACTAGGACTAGGGATGGTCTGAGTGGTATCAGAATATCGAGTTGTTTTCCATTTTTGGTCTCATATTTTTGATGGGGACAAAGATGGGTTGTTGAGAAACTCAAAAGCAATCCAATAAAAGATTACTTATGAAGAGATATGTTGAATGTTGATTTTGAATAGGAAAAGATAAAGAAGGACATGATGATCATCCCCAGGTATTTAAGGTACTAATTATCTAATAATTAGCACATATTATGCAAAAGGAAAATCTAAACATTTACAAAGGTTTTTACTTTGTGTTTAATTTTTTTAGTGTAATAGGACAGCCAATGTTAGCTGCTTTTCTAACCATATATTGGAGTATTTATGGTTCCTGGTAGAATTTGCCTGTTGGCTACTGAGTTATTAAAAAATTCATTGTTTCAAATCTTCAGGGTGCTGCATGGAAGAGGGATGATTTTTCTTCCATTTGGCACTAGAGAGCAGAACTAGAAATGATAAATGAAAGTTGTAAAGAAGTTGATTTAGGGTTGATGTAAACAAGTACTTCTTAGCTAATTGAGCTATTTAAAAATGGAACAGACTGTCCCTAGTAGTAGAATTCCCCTCATTTGAGGTCTTCAGACGCAGACTCATAGGCCACTTGTTTGTCACATTATAAGGGAGATTCTTTGTCATTGTAGTTTAGCATCTATCCTCTGAGTTCTCAACCAGCCCTGAAATTCTATTATTATGATTCTGTGAACAATACTGTTGGTTATATTAAATATGGAATGCAAGTATCATTGTCTTCATTGAATGAATAAATGAAATGAGGTTCAGAGAGATGAAATGTTTTCTCACTGGCACATGATAAACTCATTATATGAATTTATGCTTCTTCTTATTGAGTCATGCATGATTCTTTTTGAACCTATATGAGGAATTTCTTGGCAAAGATATTAGAGTGTGTTGCCATTTCCTTCTCAAGCTTACAGATGAGGAAACTGAGGCAAATGGAGCTAATTGACATGACTACAGTCACATAGCTAGGAAGTGTCTGGGATCAGATTTGAACCTGTCTTCTTGACTTCTGGCCAAGAGAACCACTTTTCTCTTAATTCTTAATCAAGTGCTTTTTCCACTGTGTGTGTGTGTGTGTGTGTGTGTGTGTGTGCTGTCTATTCCTAGACTATTCTTTAGCCAGCAATAATTTAAGTGTCCTAGATAGGATATCAATATGTCCAACATGCATTTTCTATCAATGATCCACAGAAAAGATTTGCATTTATTTATCTTTCTCAGCTGTATTTTAATCTCATCACTTTAATTAAACCAACACATTTTCAAGCCTTAGTTAATGGTTTATGTCAGCAGCCTCTGTGATGCTATAGGAATCTTGAGAACTCTGAGGATATCTATGCCACAAAAAGGATGGCAAAGGTACTAAATTTATTTATTTTATTTTACATGATATTTATTTTTTGATGGTAATTTATTTTGGATGGTAATTTCCTTGAGAACATCATCCAAGTGTTAATAATCTAAATATTACTTAAGAGAGCATAAAATAGGCTCTTAAGGTCTTTGTCAATGAATCAATTTATTATTAAATTATTGAATTGATGTAGAGGTTTTTCTTGAATGAATAAATGAGTGAGTGAATTAAAAGAGCATTTTTGGTTTATTCTGTTCCAGACACTGTTTCAAGTCTATGGATTTGTTGTTCAAACATTTTTCAGTCATGCCCAACTCTTCATGACCCCATTTCTGTTTTTTTTTTTGGCAAAAAAGTGGTTTACCATTTCCTTCTCCAGTTCATTTTACAGATAATGAAACTGAGACAAATGGAGTTAAGTGACTTGAAGGAAGACAATCCTTGCCTTTAAAGAGTTTATATTCTTTTTTTAAATAAAGCTTTTGATTTACAAAACATATGAGTGATTTTTCTACATTGACCTTTGCAAAAACTTTTTTCCCCAAGCTTTTCCCCTCCTACTCCCCACCCCCCACTCCTAGATGACAGGTAATCTAATACATGCTAAATAGGATAAATTATATGACAAATACAATATATGTATACATATCTATACAGTTATCTTGCTGCACAAGAAACATCAGATCTAGAAAGAGAAGAAGAAAAAACAACCTAAGAAGGAAAACAAAATGCATGGAAATATTCACAGAAAGCATTAAAATGCTGTGTTGTGGTTCACACTCAGTTCCCACAGGCCTCTCTCTCTGGATGTATATGACTGTCTTCATCACAGCACAACTGGTTTGAATCACATCATTGTTGAAGAGAACCATGTCCATCAGAATTGATCATCGTATAGTCTTGTTGCTGTGTATAATGTTCTCCTGGTTCTGCTGATTTCACTCTGCATCAGTTCATGCAAGTCTCTCCTATCCTCTCTGAAATCCTCCTGTTGGTCATTTCTTACAGAACAATAATATTCCATAACATTCATATACCATAATTTATTCAGCCATTCTCCAATTGATGGGCATCCTTTCAATTTCCAGTTTCTTACCACTACAAAAAGGGCTGCCACAAACATTTTTGCACATGTGGGTCCCTTTCCCTCCTCTAAGATCTCTTTGGGATATAGGCCCAGTAGAAACACTGCTGGGTCAAAGGGTATGCACAGTTTGATAACTTTTTGAGCATAGTTCCAAATTGCTCTCCAGAATGGTTGGATCCGTTCACAGTTCCACCAACAATATATCAGTGTCCCAGTTTTCCCACATCCCCTCCAACAGTTATCATTATCATTTCCTGTCATTTTAGCCAATCTGACAGGTGTGTAGTGGTACCTCAGAGTTGTCTTAATTTGCATTTCTCTGATCAATAGTGACTTGGAGCATCTTTTCATGTGACCAAAAATAGTTTCAATTAAAGAGTTTATATTCTAATAAGGGAAGAGAAATCATATTGAGGAGTTCTCACCCGAGGAATGTTTTGGTCTGGGAATGCAGAGAGATGTTGAGTACCATCACAGGGCAATTGATTGGTATGTCTTTTCTAAGAATAGAAGTATTGATTCGATTACTGTTTCCAGAGTAAAAAGAAAAAAGTTGTAAATAGTGTATATGGAAATTGAAGGAGGTGAGAAAGGGGGAAGAAAGTCTATGATCTTATGGAATGAAGAGAGTCAAGGAGAGATGTAGCCAGACTTCTTGGAGAGAATTCAGATCAATCAGGAAGCCACTGAGAATGTATCTACCATTTGCTATCCCAAGGCAAGATTCTAGGCAGATATAGTACCAGCCCTCAAATTAGAGAATTGTGGTTCAAATGCCTCCCTCCAAAACTTACTACCTGTGTGAACTTGATCAAGTCACTTAATTTCCCAGTGTCAGGTTAAAAGGTATGGAACTAGCTATCTCTGAGATTACTTTTAGCTCAACATTCATATTGTGGGATAGATAGTAGAGTGCATCGTCCCTGGAATGAAAATACAATTCAATTAAATGAAGAAAGACTCAAAAAGAGGAGACCAGTTCTAGCTGTACATAGGTAGAAGAAGCATCCTGGTCAGTGTCCATCAGTCCTGCCTGATATTTCTGCTGGGATAACCTCAGCTCACCAAGGTGTTTGATTCTGGCCATATCCAGTACCCGTTTTATTCCCAGTTTGTTTATTTGTATTTGTGTGTTGATTTCCTTGCCTTTCCTAGTTTTCCAGTCTTCTCAAATCTTGATCATCATGTATGCTGAAATCAGAGGGCGACAAAACCCTCAAGAGGAAAAAAGCCATCTTTACAAAAACAGAAAGATGTGGGCAAAATCTGACAAAGGCATCTGTTTTGCTCTTTCCTCAGCACTGCCTCAGGGCCATAGTAAAGGCTATTTTTGTTCAGGGTAGGCAGCTAGCATTTATTTATTAAGTATCTGTTGGTGTCAGGTACAGTGCTGAGGACTAGGGATACAAACAAAAGCAACAAAAAAACAAACAACCCCTGCTCACAAGAGCTCACAATCCAATGAGGAAGGAACATCCAAAAATGCGCAAATACATGATATACAGAATAAGACAGATAAATGAGATAGGATATATCAGGCAGGCACTAAGATTAAAGAAGCCTGGGAATGATTTTTTTTTTTTTTTGCAGAAGATAGAACTTTAGTTCAGGCATGATAAAAGCCAGAGAAGGTACCCTTACAGCTCCTTGCAGAAGATAGAACTTTAGCTAAGACATGATGAAAGCCAGAGAAAGTACCTTACAGTTCCTTGAAGAAGATAAAACTTTAGCTAAGGCATGATAAAATTCAGAGAAGGTACCCTTACAGTTCCTTGCAGAAGAAAAAACTTTAGCTAAGACAAGATGAAAGCCAGAGAAGGTACCTTACAATTCCTTAAGAAGAGAGTCCATTGCCTAATTCCAAGCATTTTCACTGTCTTCCATGCCTTCTTCTTAATCTCTGCTTCCTATTTTCAGATTTATTAAAGCTCTATCTTCTGCAAGAAACCATTTCCAGGAGTTTTTAATCTTAAAACCTTCTCTCTGAGACTATTCCCTTTATCCTATCTCATTGATTGGTCTTACTCTGTAAATAGCTTATTTGTCCATATTTAAATGCTGTCTTTCTTATTGGAGAGCAGGGACTGTCTGTCTTTTCTTTGTATCCACAGTGCCTGACACACAGTAGGTGCTAAATAAATACTAGCTGACTGCTTGGAACAGAAATAGTCTTGACTATGACCCCGAAGCAGTGCTGAGAAAAGAACAAAACAGATGCCCTTGTCAGATTTTGCTATATCTCTTTATGTGTTTGTAAAGAGGTGGCTTCTTTCCTCTTGAGGGCTTTATTGCTCATTTTCTTCCAGTCCCACACTCCAAAAGTGTGTTACTTGATATGTGCCAGGATATTTAATGTTTTCATGTTACCTTAGAAAGAAGTGAGCCTGAAAATGGATTTTTCCTGCCGTAAGGGTGTCCCATCATTATCATCTTGTCCTAAATGTCCCAAGAAAGCGACAAGTGAAAGTGAATATGACATGAACTCACTGTTATTTCTCCTCAGTTCCACTCACTAGTTTGAAAGAGAAGTAAGGGATATAAAAAGGAGGAATGGTATGTTTTACTAGGCTTAACATTTTAGTGTTTCTTGTTTTCTATTTCTATCTTCTGTGGAGTCCTTTCTTAATATCCCCTCATCTAAGCATGGCCTGAGAGGTGATCTTGAGATCTCCAAGGTTATTTCATTCTTAATACACTGCACTAAAATCTACAGATGATGTGGTCTGTCCCAGTAGAAGGAGTACTCCACCCATGAACTCAGAGCTGCCTAAAAGATTAGTTGATATATAAGTTGTTGTTTCTTCCTTCCTCCATTCTTGGATAAAGTATAATTCAGTTAGTAATTTCTATTATCTCTTAGTACAAACATATATTTATAGAAATATCTTTTGAAGAGTATGGTTTATATAAGGATGAATCCCGTATTGCCACATTACACCCAAAATATTTCTTTTCTCCCTACTTATTTTTAATGATTTGTTTATAGCTTGTGTGGGTCAAAGGAGGATAAAAAGAAGAGATATGTTTGTTCCTTGATAAGACTGGGATATTTTGAGGGTACTCAAGGGCTCCAAAGACCTGAGAGGAAGTAAGAGCTAGTGGAGAGAGTCTTAAGCTCTAGCAGATACAGAAATAGTTATACCAGAGCAAAAGGAAAACCTCAAAGACAATGTAGAAGAGAGAGGGGTTCAAATTGGGAATGTGGTATCCTACTCACCCCGAGATTTTCTTTATAGTTTTTATCTGGCAAATATTTGTTAAGTAAATGCATTGAATGAGGCTACATATTGTGGGGAATATGTGTATCAGGGCTCTAGAACTGTTCTTGCAGAGAATGGTCAGCCCAATCACCTTATCTAAGGGAGACCCCTGAGGTTTAAGAGTATCTTTTCTCTAAAACTACCAGCTAACATCCACATTCTGTGTATTTCTCTACTGTTAATTACTAATGATTAGTGATCCTATTCCATTTAGCCAATTAATAGCAATTTGATTTTTACAAAGAAATATTTACTTTGAAAATAAAGAAAACATGAAAGTTCCAAATATTACTCCTAGGGGAGACCCTTCACTAACTATATTGGTCCCTGTGGAGAGTGGAATTAAACTTAAGACACTTTCAATATAGCATTTGTCCCATCAAGCACAATGTATCATGGGCAATGGCTGAATACTTATTTCAAATACCATCAGGCCGTACCATCAATTTATTCCTTAGTACCTGGAGGTTGGTTTGACTCACTGGCTGGTTTGCAAAACCTCAAACATTGATGGTCACTATTAAAAACTTTTAAAAAATTACAGGGTCACAGGTATCTCCAAATTTTCTTCACCTAAAAACAACGAGAAGAGCCATAAAAGTGCAAAGAACAGAGGTCAGTATTTCTGGGCTACATGTTTTCCTTAGATGAGAAGAGCCCAAAGCCATTGTCTCTTTTGACTAAATTATGAAAGGGAAAAATGAAAGCAAAGAACTTTCTTTGGCTGGCTAGTGCCTTTTGAATATATTCTAGTTTCAGATAAACAGGCAATCAACAATCTTCATCATATTAGCAGATCAGAATTAATTATAGAATAATGATATAGGCTATAAATCAGGGACACGGCACTTGTACTTCATAAAGGGCTGTTGAGTGAATTCCATTATAAAATATCATGCCTTTCTAGAAATAGACTCCCCAACCTCTTCTATTAAGATGGAGCTTGTGTCGCCTGAACATTTTTGTGCATGCTAACAAACTAACCCTTCTCCTCAGGGTCCTACATTCTATTAGAAGGACTTAGAAGTGGAATTGGACAGATATAATCTATGATATTGTAATTGTCACATGAGGAATACAGGTTCACATATTTTTCTAGCTTCTGGACATTTCCAGGGGGGACTATATTACTTTTTTCTGGCCATTTCCATATCAGTGATGTAGGAGGGAACTAGAAAACTATTACTATCTGAGATTTCTGTATTGGATAGAGAAGTCCAATGATACAAAGGAAAGTCTCTAGTGGGAGCCTAAACCAAACATGGTAGCATGCTCTTGAAATCCCCATTCCAAGGATCCTTAGGTATTGGATCTCTTGAGCTTAGAAGTACTGGATTACACTAGGGCTAAAGTTGAGTGATAGATTATGAGTACTAATTTCAGGACCAATATGTTAAGCCCTAAGAAGGGGGCAAATCAGCCATATAAGGAATGGAGCAGGTCAAATCTTGCATGTAATCATGTCTGACTCTTTGTGATCCTATGGACCATATTATTAGTGGTGTTTTCTTTGCAAAGATACTGTAGCATGGTTTACCACTTCCTAATATTCCTGTAGATTAAGACAGAGATTGAGACAGAGAAATAGAGAAAGAAAAAAGAAAGAAAGAAAAAAAAGAAAGAAAGGGAGGGAAGAAGGAAGAAAGGAAGGAAGGAAGGAAGGAAGGAAGGAAGGAAGAAAGAAAGAAAGAAAGAAAGAAAGAAAGAAAGAAAGGAAGGAAGGAAGGAAGGAAGGAAGGAAGGAAGGAAGGAAGGAAGGAAGGAAGGAAGGAAGGAAAGAAGGAAGGAAGGAAGAAAAGAAGGAAGGAAGGAAAAAGAGAGGTAAGGTGGGAGAGAAGGAAGGAAGAAAGAAAAAAGGAGAAAGAAAAGAAGGAAGAAAGGAAAGATAAATAAAAAGAAATGAATAAAAAGAAAAAGGAAAGAAGAAAAGAAGAATGGACTGTGAGAGGGTGGAAGGAAAATAGCATGGAGGAAAGAAGAGGGGGAAGGGACCATCTCTTATTCAGCAGAATACAGAGATAGTCATTGTCTAATGTGAAGAAAGACCAAATGAGTATATAAGAGTCTTCAAATATTTGCAAGACTGTGACATGTAAAAGATATTAGACTTGTTTGATCTGAAGAGAACAGAATTCTGAATAATGGGATGTGTGGATATTTCAGAGGTAGATTTAGAAAGAATGTAAGGAAAAATCCCCTAATAGTTGCCCCTATCCCAAAGTTGGATAGCTCAAGAAGAAGTTTGTTTTCTTTTACTGGAGGTACTTAAGCAAAATCTGGATGGCTAGCTATCAAGTATGTTGTAAACATATAAATGATTTATATAGAAAGTTTGCACAGCTCTTTACAAATATTATCTCAATTTTATTATCTGTCAAACTTTGTATCACCTAACTTTTCTGGCAAACTCTGTTTGCTAGCCAAATTCCCTCCCTTTCAAATGGAAAGGACCAGACAAAATAATACATTCTCTTCTGGAAATGTCCAGAAACAAGAGGACAAAAACACCTGGGATGTAGATGTTATGATGATGATGAGAAGGAGGAGGAGGAGGAGGAGGAGAAGTAGGAGGAGGAGGAGGATAATTTTACTGATGAAAACACTGTGGCTTCTAGAAGTTAAGTGACTTGTCCAAAATCAGACTAAATAATGCTGAGGTCTCTTCCTACTGAAATTCTGCAATTCAGTGATAATCAGTTGTTCCTCTTCCCTCCATGTTCTGTCTGAGCCACTCCAGATGGCCTTTCCAGGCTTTGGAACATTGCTATTGCTACCTGACCTGTCTCCTGCTCAGAATTTTGATTTGTTATATGTTCCAAGGGAACTCTGACATCCTGGCACAATCAGGTTGGGATCTCCCAACGTCCAAACTTGAACCAGAGCTTCTTTTTGTGAGGGCAGGGGCTGTGACTTGCCTAAAATTTCGGTTTCCTCCAGAGCTCCCTAGTACAGAGATCTGTGTATAACAGGTACTTAATAAATAGTTGTTGATTGCAATGAAATGGATGTTCTCAGGAAGAGAACTTCCTTTGGTTCCTATTAATTGCCAGACGAGGTCAGCAAAAGTAGGGAATTTGAATTGGATGATTTTAATTCCCACTCCTCTTCTTTTCCCTTTTATTCCCCCAGCTCCTATCTCTTAATCCTTTGTCCCTAAATTGCTTCTCAAACCACTGTTGACCACAACTCCAGCATGACTGAATGAAGCTTTTTTTCTGGCCTGAATAATGACTGTATACCTTGGAAAGAGATAAATACTTCTGACTGAGACATTATTTTGCAATTCATTACCATCATTACTTGAGATATTTAAACAGTCCAAAGCTTAGGAAGTCTAGCAAGGGAAACAATCACCCAGCTGGAGGATAGCATGGATAACCTATTAGAACCCCCCCCTTTTTTTACCCTTTATCTTAAGTTTCCATGGTAGAACCAAATGCAATTTTTATGTAGTTAAAAGGTGGAACATGGAAGTGGGGGTCATTTTGTCGCATTATATTTTTGTGCACTTCTAACTTAGCTCTGCAATTGCTGTTCCCCACTCTCATGTAGTTACTGAGGCCATTTGTGAAAAACCATAATTATACCTTAAGGTAATGTTCCCTCATGCATTATTAAGCCTTGACAGTTTTTAAAGTAGACTCTGGGAGTGAATTGGGCATTTAGGGGGAGAGGATTGAACTTCTCTAATGCAACAGTGGTCAGAATTATAACTAGCACTCCTTGGCACAAAGCCTACTATCAGATTTTTTTGGTGGGGAGGTAAGTAGTGAAGTAAAACGTGGCTTGAGATGGAGGGTACCAGGTAAAAGAATACAGTAACTACTTATTCTTACTAATTAATATAAAATTTACTTGTTTTTTTGTTATTGAGGGAAGGTAAATAATATTATCTCTTTAAAATTTCAATCACATACATCAAAACCCAAGTTACTTCCTTGGTTCTGAAGGTGATGGTGGGTCAGGGACAAACCAAGCCATCAAAAAAGATGGAGCTCCATATTGTTGACAAAGTGTCAGAAAGGTATTGAGGAGAATTACTAATTTATTAGGAAACAATGATAGAAGTCTTAGCACTGGCTATAGTTCAGACAGACAATGTGCTATTGGACAAATTTTATTACATATTAAATTTTGCCTCAGCTTCTAGGTATCATTTCTTGGCAAGAATATTAGTAACCTATAACCTGTTCAGAAAGGGGCAACCAAGATACTGAAGGGGTTAGAAAAAGGGAAGGAATAAGCATTTATTAAATGGCTAATGTGTGACAGACATTATGTTAAATACTTTAAAAATATTATCTCCTTCTATGTGGTTTTGAAGGGACAAGAAACTATGCCATAAAAATATAGGTGTCAAAATATGGGGAAATAAATTAACCATACTATCTTTGGCCTCAGAGATTAGAATTAGAACCAATAGTCAGAAATAATCATTACTACCATCATCATCAACATCATCAAAACAATAAAGCCAATAATGTTATCAAGGCACCTACTTCAGAAGAAAAGCTTAAATCATCATACTTTTATTCAACTATGAAAAACAGTTATTTTTCCACCTGGGCAATAAAGCAAGTAAAAAATTAACTATAAATAAATAATTTGTCCCAGAGTAATTCTTTATTTTAAGTTTCAAACAATGAAAAAGAGATAATTATGAAAGACACAGTAGGTAATCATTATAAAATATTTTAAGATTTACAAAGTCACTTTACTCCTTTCTCTTGGGTTATATTCTCCATGGCTTCCTCACTTCCCCCCTCCTTATTCCCCTTTCAGTTTTGTCTTCTCACTCAAATCTCCAGTTTTAGAACTTGGATGAGAATAACTCTGCCATAATTCCTTTAAGAAGTGTCACTCTACCCTAGAGACCCAACTAAAAAACTACTAGAAACAAATTGGCTAAGTTGCAGGATTCAAAATTAATCCACATAAATCATCAGCATTTTTATATATTACCAACAAAGTTCAGCAGCAAGAGATACAAAAAGAAATTCCATTCCAAATAACAGATGATAGGATAAAATATTTGGGAATCTATCTGCCAAGGAAAATTCAGAAACTATATGAACTAAACTACAAAACACTTTCCACACAAATAAAATCAGACCTAATCAATTGGAAAAACATTAAGTGCTCATGGGTAGGCAGAGTGAACATAATAAAAATGACAATACTACCCAAAGTAATCTACTTATTTAGTGCCATGCCAATCAAACTCCCAAGAAATTATTTTACAGATCTAGAAAAAAAAAGTAGCAAAGTTCATTTGGAAGAACAAAAGGTCAAGGATTTCAAGGGGATTAATGAAAAAAAGGCAGATGAAGGTGGCCTTGCTGTACCAGATATAAAACTATATTATAAAGCAGCAGTCATCCAAACCATTTGGTACTGGCTGAGAAATAGAGCAGTCCATCAGTGGCACAGGATAGGTTATCAGGACAATCTAGGCAATAACCTTAACAATTTAGTGTTTGAAAAACCCAAAGACCCCAGCTTTTGGGATAAGTACTCACTATTTGGCAAAAACTGCTGGGAAAATTGGAAACTAGTGTGGAAGAAATTAGGGCTTGACCCACACCTAACACAACATACCAAGATAAGACCTAAATGGGTTCAAGATCTAGATATAAAGAGTGATATTATAACCAAATTGGAGGAACATAGGATAGTTTACCTCTCAGACCTGTGGAGATGGAATAAATTTATGTCCAAAGAAGATTTGGAACTCCTAATTGAACACCAGATGGATAATTTTGATTATATTAAGTTAAAAAGTTTCTGTACAAATAAAACTAATGCAGACAAGATTAGGAGGGAAGCATCAAATTGGGAAATCATCTTTACATTTAATGGTTCTGATAAAGGTCTCATTTCTACAATATAGAGAGAATTGTCTCATATATATAAGAATTCAAGCCACTCTTCAATAGATAAGTGGTCAAGGGATATGAACAGACAATTTTCAGAGGATGAAATTAAAACCATTTCTAGTCATATGAAAAGTTGCTCCAAATCACTATTGATCAGAGAAATGGAAATTAAGACAACTCTGAGGTACCACTACACACCAGTCAGATTGGCTAAAATTACAGGAAAAGATAACAATGAATGTTGGAGGGGATGTGGGAAAACTGGGACACTAATACATTGTTGGTGGAACTGTGAACGGATCCAACCATTCTGGAGAGCAATTTGGAGCTATGCTCAAAAAGTTATCAAACTGTATACCCTTTACCCAGCATTGTTTTTACTGGGCCTATACCCCAAAGAGATCTTAGAGGAGGGAAAGGGCCCCACATGTGCAAGAATGTTTGTGGCAGCCCTTTTTGTAGTGGCTAGAAACTGGAAACTGAATGGATGCCCATCAATTGGAGAGTGGCTGAATAAATTATGGTATATGAATGTTATGGAATATTATTGCTCTGTAAGAAACAACCAGCAGGACGATTTCAGAGAGGCCTGGAGAGACTTGCATGAATTGATGCTAAGTGAAACGAGCAGAACCAGGAAATCATTATACACGGCAACAACAATACTATATGAAGATCAATTCTGATGGACATGGCTGTCTGCAACAAAGAATTGTCTCAAACCATTTCCAATTGTTCACTGAAGAAAACCATATACACCCAGAGAGAGGGATATGAAATATGGACCACAATGTAACATTTTCATGCTCTCTATTGAGGTTTGCTTGCATTGTGTTGCCATTCTGATTCTTTTTTTTTCTTGTAGATAGGATTTTTCTTGCATACCTTCTCAATCATTTCAACATTATTAACATGTAGTGGACTTCCTGCCATCTAGGGGAGGGGAGGGGACTGGGGTAAAATTTGTAATGGAAAGCTGTAAAGATCAATGCTGGGGAACTACCTATACATATGCTATACAAATAAAAAGCTTTAATAAAAAAAAAGTCAAGAGCAAAGTTGCTAGAAACCAAAAAAAAAGTGTCACTCTAGAGCCTAATGATCCTATTCACCTTCCTCTGTAAACTTTGTACAAGGGCAGCTAGGTGGTGCAGTTGATAGAGCACCAGCCCTGAAGTCAGGAGGACCTGAGTGCAGGTCTGGATTCAGACACTTAACAATTCCTAGTTGTGTGACCCTGGGCAAGTCACTTAACTCCAATTACCTCAGGAAAAAAAAATTTGTCACCACAGTCCCTGATTGACCAACATTTCCTTATTTGTCTCACCTCTAAACCCATTAGAATGTAAGCTCCTTGAAGGTCAAAAGCATAGTTGCTTTGGGATTTTAATCCTCATGGCTTAACAACTGTTCTTGACATATGGAAATTAATCACTTAATGAAAAATAAATGCTCATTTATTCATTCAAAACCTTTTGCCAAAATCTAGCAATCACATTAATAATATCATTTTTGCAATCTCCATTTAACCTTTTCTGGGCCTTATCCTAACAATACTTTCTTCCCTCTCACAACAATAGCTGCTCAGCTTTTATATGAGCAATAGAGCTATGAACCTCCTCCCCCCTTGTACATCTCAGCTGGAATAGAATCAGTATCCTGCTTTACTACATAAAAATAGACTGATGACTTTCAAACCTTTTCTTCAGTTGGAAGTTTAGTTAGAGAGTGATTGATTTCAACAAAGTGTTGAATGCTGTGAATAAGTTCTCTTACCTTTGAAGTATATTTTTCTGGGATGCCCATACTGATAATGACATTGATACACACATTACCAGAGCTAACTCAATGTTTTAGATGCTCCAAAAAAAAGTGTGGGAGAGGAGAGGTATTAGATTGACTACCAAACTGAAAGTCTACAGAGCTGTGATGTTGACCTCATTGTTGTATGTAAAATCAGGACAGTCTATCAATACCATGCCAGATAACTGAATCGCTTCCATTTGAATTGTCAGGAAAATTCTGAAGATCACCTGGCAGGATAAGGTACCAGACACTGAGGTTCTTTCTAGAACTAATTTGCTAAGCTTTCAATTCTACTGCAGAAAGCACAACTCTGTTAGGCTGGCCACGTTCTTTAAATGTCAAATTTTGCTTGCCAAAAAAATTATTTTATAGAAAAATCACAGAGGGCAAGCACTCACAAGGTAGTAAGAAAAAATGATTCAAGGACACTCTCAAGGTCTCACTGAAGAACTATAAAATCAATCATATGACATAGGAGACACTGGAACAGGATTGTCCAGCCTGATGTGCCCTCATCAGAGAAGGTGCTCTATGAGCAAAGCAGAATTAAATTATCTCAAAAGTCATATGAGATACTCAGAGAAAGAGAATCCATCCCAAACGTTCATAGGATCTATTTGTGTCTGACCAATGGCAGAGCATTCCGAGCTTGCATTGCCTAATCAACCGTAGTCAAACACACTGTAACTCAATTCCAACATAATAATGTCATTTTGTTCCTCTTCAAGAATGCAGAAGAACAACCAGTGAATCAGCCAACCAAACAATCAATAGTTAACGTTCCTATAGTGCTTCAAAATTTTAAGGTTTTTGTATTTATCTCAATTTGTATAACAACTTGTTTAAGTAGGCACTGCATATGTTATTAGTCTTATTTTAGAGAAGTGAAAACTAAGGCTCAGGGAGGTTGTGACTTACCCATGATTCAGTGTAAGAGTCTAGTTCTTCCCAGTTCTAAGACTGTGTCTCTTTCTTTATATCATTCTGTTTCTTATAACTGCCCCTACCCAAATTCACTTACTCCGTTTTCCTTGTCTTCCATGTAAGAGAAAACTTGAAGGAAATTTGTGAACAGAGTTGTAAAGGAGGCAATTATCTTACTCATCCTGGGCAATACATTTGCTTATTAATAACAACCAGTAGAAAAAGCCTTGATTTAAAGGAATGGAGTATAGAAGAATGTGAAAAAAAGAACTGAATGTAGAGTTAGAAGACAGGGTTTAATCAAATTCTGTTTCTGTCATTTATGAGCTGGGTGACCTTGGACAAATCATTTAATTTCTCTGTACCTTAGCTTCTTCATGTGTTTCAATGACAATAATAATACTTGTACTATTTCATGAATTTATTACTAAGATAAAATGAAACAATATTGAGAAAGTATTTGGTGAATTATAAAAGGTCATAGGCATGTCGGCCATTAATTAGTATCTTACTAGTGGAAATTTTGGGCACCTTAGTGCCAAACTCCCCATCATTGGAGTTCTTGAATTAGAAACTCAGAGATTATTTTTTATTAATACTTTTTATTTGCAAAACATATGTATGGGTAATTCCTAAACATTAACCCTTACAAAGCTTTCTGTTGCAAATTTTCCCCCCTATTCAGCACCCCTCCCCTAGATGGCAGGATATCCACTACATGATAATTATGTTAGAATACTTAAGAAATCTAATATATGTATAGTTATTGCATCATTTTTTGTGCAGGGGAAATCATATCTACAAGAAAGAATAATCTGATAAAGGAAATACAATGCAAGCAAACCTCAATAGAGAACATGAAAATGTTATGTTGTGGTCCACATTTCACATCCCTCTCTCTGGGTGTATATGGCTCTCTTCACCGAACAATTGGAACTGGTTTGAAGCATTTCATTGTTGAAGAGAGTTATGTCCCTTAGAATTGATCCTCATATAGTATTGTTGTTGCCGTGAATGATGATCTCTTGGTTCTGCTCACTTCACTGAGCATTAGTTCATGCAAGTCTCTCCAGGCCTCTCTGAAATCGTCCTGCTGGTCGTTTCTTACAAAGCAATAATATTCCATAACATTCATATACCATAATTTATTCAGCCACTCTCCAATTGATGGGCATCCATTCAGTTTCCAGTTTCTACCCACTACAAAAAGGGCTGCCACAAACATTTTTGCACATGTGGGGCCCTTTCCTTCTCTTATGATTTCTTTGGGATATAAGCCCAATAGAAACACTGCTGGGTCAAAGGGTATGCATCGTTTGATAACTTTTTTAGCATAGCTCCAAATTGCTCTCCAGACTGGCTGGATCCGTTCACAGTTGCACCAACAATGTATTAGTGTCCCAGTCTTCCCACATCCCCTCCAACATTTATCTTTATCTTTTCCTGTCATTTTAGCCAATCTCACAGGTGTAGTGGTACCTCAGAGTTGTCTTAATTTGCATTTCTCTGATCAATAGTGATTTGGAGCACCTTTTCATATAATTATGAATAGCTTTAATTTCCTCATCTGAAAATTGTCTGTTCATATCCTTTGACCATTTATCAATTGGAGAATAGCTTGAATTCTTATAAATATGAGACAATTCTCTATATATCTTAGAGATGAGACCTTTATCAGAACCCTTAAATGAAAAGATGATTTCCCAATTTGATGCTTCCCTCCTAATCTTGTCTGCATTAGTTTTGTTAGTACAGAAACTTTTTAACTTAATATAATCAAAATTATCTATCTGGTGTTCAATTAAGAGTTCCAGATCTTCTTTGGACATAAATTTATTCCATCTCCACAGGTCTGAGAGGTAAACTATATTACGTTCCTCTAACTTGCTTACAAAATCACTCTTTATATCTAGATCTTGAACCCATTTAGATCTTATCTTGGTGTATCGTGTTAGATGTGGGTCCAGCCTTAATTTCTTTCACACTAGTTTCCAATTTTCCCAGCAGTTTTTGCCGAATAGTGAGTATTTATCCCAGAAGCTGGGGTCCTTGGGTTTATCAAACACTAAATTGCTAACATTATTACCTAGCTTGCCCTCATATCTTATCCTATGGCACTGATCGACTGCTCTATTTCTCAGCCAGTACCAAATGGTTTTGATGACCGGTGCTTTATAATATAGTTTTAGATTTGGTACAGGAAGGCCACCTTCATCTGTCTTTTTTTTCATTAATTCCCTTGAATTCTTGACCTTTTGTTCTTCCAAATGAACTTTGCTACTATTTTTTCTAGGTCTGTAAAATTATTTCTTGGGAGTTCGATTGGTATGGCGCTAAATAAGTAAATTTGTTTGGGTAGTATTGTCATTTTTATTATATTTGCTCGGCCTACCCATGAGCACTTAATGTTTTTCCAATTGAGTAGGTCTGATTTTATTTGTGTGGAAAGTGTTTTGTAGTTTAGTTTGTATACTTTCTGACATTCTCTTGGCAAATAGATTCCCAAATATTTTATTCTATCATCTGTTATTCTGAATGGAATTTCTTTTTCTATCTCTTACTGCTGAACTTTGTTAGTAATATATAAGAATGCTAATGATTTATGTGGATTTATTTTGAATCCTGCAACTTTACTAAAGTTGTGAATTGTTTCTAGTAGTTTTTTAGTTGAGTCTCTAGGGTTCTCTAAGTATACCATCATGTCATCTGCAAAGAGTGATAATTTGGTTTCTTCATTACCTACTCTAATTCCTTTTATCTCTTTTTCTTCTCTTATTGCCAAAGCTAACATTTCTAATACAATATTAAATAGTAATGGTGACAGTGGGCAGCCTTGTTTCTCTCCTGATCTTATTGGGAATGGT
>JAJPUD010001053.1:0-27435 GCA_023553655.1 Myrmecobius fasciatus
ATAAATTGCTTAAATTCAACTGTGTGATCATCAGTTGAGATAAGTGATAGGAAAGCTATGACACTGTAAATCAACTTATCTGCTACCTTTGCCATAAAATTTTTTCTAAGTATAGATGTTGCTGGGTCTCAGTTTTCTCACTGTAAAATGGGACTTATAAATAATAATACTTCAAGCTACCAATCTCACAGGGTTGATGGGAGGAAAGTACTTTTGTTATTCATTTGGTGAGGCAACTTGCCCAGGAAGTGTTAAATGTCTGAGGCTGGATTTGAACTCAGGTCCTCCTGACTCCAGGGCCAGTGTTCTAGATAGTGCACCACCTAACTGCCCCCAAGGAAAGTGCTTTTGAAACTAAAGGAAATACAGAAAATTGAGATATCGTTTTGATCAATGAGCTGCAAAAGTGATGCATTCCTTAGGGGACCTATCATAATCATGCACTGTGTAAATGAAAGTATTATTAATAACATTATTATTACCTAGAACAATTCCTTCATTCCAGTGCCTAACATAGAGAATTGAATGAAATAAGTGTTTACTTAGTACGTGTTTATTAAAAGCTGAAAGATTACAAGTCTCATCAGATAGCCTTTGTTACTTTGGGCAAATTAGTTAAATCTTTCTGAGCTTTAGTTTCCTCCCTATAAAATAGAGGGGCTAGACTAGATGACTTCTGAGGTCACTTCAGACTGTAGAATTTTGATCCCATAATCTTTGGCTTGACATCATGAGGCCCTCCTCAATCTGAGTAATTTTGCAGCCTATGTGCCATGCATGAGTCCTTACTGCTCTTCAAAGGGGCCAGGCTTATTCCTGCCTCTTACCCTTCTTTGTTCATTTGATTTCCTCCTCCTGAAATGGACTCCAGCTCCCTTTCCTTCCCTAAACCTAGCCAGTTCAGCTTTACATGGTTCTCTATTCTTTAATCTATCGCTTGACAAACCCCAACCTGAATTATTTTAATCTTCTATCTGCCTCTTCTGCTTCTGCTACTGAATAATAACCCTGATGACTGGAAACACTACAAATTTATGTTATCTGATCTCAAGTGGACTTTTCCTGCAATAAGGCATCTTTTATTCCTCCTTAAGTGGAGCTCCATTGAGCTTTCTAAACTTCTTCCCTCTTTAGGCTTCTCACACCATTGAGACCCCCCTATTTTCTCAGTTGAGGATCTTGTTTTAAGGTTTACTGAAAAACAAACAAACAAAAAAAAACCCCAACAACCAACCCAGAGAATACCTGCCTCATATTCCTTCTTTCTCCCCTTTTCTACAAGCTCAAAATTCTTTGACATCACCACTGTTTTCTCTTCTTTCATTCCAGTCTTTGATGAAGATGTGACCCTTTTCTTTGCTTTTTAAAGAAATATAACTCTTCTTTCTTTGTTTCTTATTTTCCAATTATCAAACATTTATTTTCACTCCTTCTACCTTTCTCCTAGTGGAAAGATAAAAATAAATAAAACCTTTGTAACAGGGATTCATAGTTAAGCAAAACAAATTCCCATTGGCTACTCCCTTCTCCTTTCCAAGTCAAAACCATGGGTTTTGTACAGTGGAGTCTATCCTATGTTAGAGTTAAGTTACAGTATGTCCAACTGTGGCTGATCAGACCAATCCAAACTTGGAAGGCTTTACTAGAAGTTGGGCACAGATAGTGAGTATCATGTGATATTTGCTTTGGATTCTCTGACTTTGTGTATCTCCCATTTCTTTTGAGCTACTTCAATTCTGCATTGCTCACAGAGCACAGTGCCTTCTTTGATGAGGGTGACACTGGGTGGTCCTATGCTGGTATCCCACAAGTCAATTCCAATGCTCTTAAGGGAAACTTTGAGAGAGTCCTTGTATCACTTTTTCTGACCAACATATGAGCACTTTCCTTGTGTGTTTTCCCATAAAATAGTCTTTTTGGCAAATATACATTTGACATTTGAAAGATGTGGCCAGTCCAACAGAGCTGTGCTACATATTTAACCAGTGATCAAATCCTGTCAATTCTACCACCATGACATCTTTTACCTCATATTTTCAATCTGATCTCTCTTTAAAAAAATTTTCTGGGGGTTATATTTTGAGTTCTGAATTTCCTCCTTCCCTATCCCACATTAGAGAAGGCATAGATAAATGTGTGTGTATGTGTACACACACATATTTTATTTATAGATACATGTATACATATATACACATACACACAAATACAAACACATATACATATACTAGTCATCTTCATTCTTTCTCTCCCCCCACATTTAATTAGTTGTCAAATCCAATCAATTATACTATCATGACATCTTTTTCATTCAGCTTCATCTCTCTTAAAACATTTTTTGGGGAGTTACATTTTGAGTTCTAAGTTGCCTCCTTCCTTCCCTACTCCACATTAGAAAAGACCAATATTACATAAAAATATGTATGTATGATTATGTGGATATAGAAACATACACACATACATACTGATATATACACAGATACATATACACATACATACGTATTATATACACATGCATATACATATATGCAGACAGATAAACACTTATATAGGAAACATATACATATATGCCGTGCACATATATATACATGTATATATATATACACACATAAATATATATATGTGGAACCATATAATACATACTTCCATGTATCAGATCTTTCTCCGGGGGTGGATATTGTCTTCGTAGTTAACTTGAAGCTTATTTTACTCAGAATACCTTAGTCATTCAAAGTTACTCTTGAAACAATATTGTTGCTATTATATACAACATTCTCTTGGTTCTACTCATTTACTCTGCATTTCGGGCAAGTTTCCATGCTTTTCTAAACCCATCCTGCTGGTCATTGCTTACAACACAGTTGTATTCCATCCCAGCCCTTTCTACTTATTCTCAGAATCACCACCCTAGCTCAGAACCTCAGCATCCTCTCATTTGGACTTCTGCAGCTGCCTCCCCATTGGCCTGTTTCCTCTCTATTTCATTCTCTATTTATCTGCCAAGGTGAGTTTCCTTTTCTTAAAAGTCTATGGGGACAGCTAGATGGCACAGTGGATAGAGCACCAGCTCTGAAGTCAGAAGGACCTGAGTTCAAATCTGGCCTCAGACACTCAACACTTCCTAGCTGTGTGACCCTGGGCAAGTCACTTAACTTCAATTGCCTCAGCAAAAAAAAAAAAAAAAAGTCTATGTAACTCCCCTACTCTAAAGTTTCTCCCTGTTGACTCTAAGATCGGATATTGACTCTTCTGTTTGGCATTTAAAGCCCTTTGAAACCTGGCTCCAGCTTGTCCTTCTACTGCTATTCTATGCTACTCTGGGTTTTTTGTTGTTCTTCTCACACAGCTCTCCACCTCCCATCTCCATGCCTTTGTCCTGGCTATTTCTCATGCTTGAAATGCTTTTGAGAATCCCTAGCTTTCTTTGAAGCTCAACTTAAGCACAGCATTTTCCCCCCATAACACTTAATTTTTTTTTATTTTGATTTCCAAATTCTCTTCTTCCTCTCACCCACTCCTATACTCATTGAGAAAGCAAGCAGTAAGATATCAGTTATCCATAAAGTACAACTTTCTACATGATGCCTTTCCTAATAATAATCATAGCTAACTGTGGCTAAATATGGCACTACTTTGTGCCAGATTGGGGGCAGCTAGGTGGTTCACAAAGTGGGTAAAGCCCTGGGATTGGAGTCAGGAAGACCTGAGTTCAAATCCAGCCTTATTTACCAACTAGCTGTGTGACCCTGGGCAAGTCACTTAACCCTGTTTACCTCAGTTTCCTCATCTATAAAATGAGCTGGAAAAGGAAATGGCAAAACATTCTATTATCTTTGCCAGGAAAACCCCAAATGAGATCATGTAGAATTGGACACTCCTGAAAAATGATTGAACATATTGTGCCAAGCACTGTGATAAGTGCATTACAATTGTTTTATTTGACCCTCATAACAACTCTGGGAGGTGGGTGCTATTGTTATCTTTATTTTACAGATGGGGAAACTGAAGCAAACAGGATTAAGTGACTTCCACGGGGTCATATAGCTAATAAGTGTCTGAGGCTAGATCTAAATTCAAGTCTTCATGACTTCAGAGCTCTATGAAAAACTGTTTGACTAAATAGCAGAGTGGGTACTGATTCGTATTGTTAGGGGAATTTCCTCGTGGGGACTTCTCCATGCCCGTGAAATCACATGGATAGCCCCCTAAAAACCCATTTTGTAGACACTTAATTTACACACCGCTTTTCAGAAGCCCACTGCCCATGTAATAAATAATAGAGGGCCCAGTACAGGGTTCCCACTGTCATGAACAGACTGGCTCAGAATTGTTTGGAGCACTCTGTCCATAATGAATCTTTCTGGGCCACAGGCTGAGGAGGGGCATGTGTGCTGTTAATCCCAGTTTGCATTGA
This sequence comes from Myrmecobius fasciatus, assembly GCA_023553655.1. NCBI lineage: Eukaryota > Metazoa > Chordata > Mammalia > Dasyuromorphia > Myrmecobiidae > Myrmecobius > Myrmecobius fasciatus. Next base: position 4,412 of record JAJPUD010001053.1, read on the forward strand.
GGCCCTGGAAAGTCAGGGGCCACAATGATCGAGGTCACTAGGCAGGGCAGTTTAAGAGCCAAGGTTCCCAGGACCCTTGGAGACAACCTGTCTCATGTTGGGGCACCCCTCCAGGGAGCATGTCTCCTTTAGCAAGAGGCCCGTTGTCCTCAAGCTTTTGACCTAGATAATGAACTGTGACAGGGCAGCAGAAGGCTAAAACCCAAAGTCAAATGTGAGGGAATAGGAATAAGGAAGATGAAGAAGGTGGACCGCCAAAATTGGCCACCAGTGTGGGGGACAAGATAATCACATAGTTCACAGAACTATAATGCTTGGGGGCTTAGCAAAGCATACCCCCTCCCCACAACCCTTTGAGATAAGTGATGAAAATATCCCATTTGACACATGAAGAAACTAAGGATGGAGAGATTAAGTGACTTGTCCATTGCCATAACTCAGGAGAAACAGGAAGCAAAGATTGTAGCATCTTCTTTTCAGGTTCATACCGTTATAAACTGTTTTTCTAAATTAATTAATGTTTTTAGCTTACTAGGTATCAGAACTAAGATGTCAACTCAAGTTTTACTTTTTACCATTCCAGAATATTTATTGTTTCATTGCATAGAGAGGGTAAAGTAACTGGAAAACAGTGTTAGACTTGAAGTCAGAAGGATCTGAGTTCAAATTCTGCCTCAGATACTTATTAGCTGTGTGACTATAGGAAAGTTATCTAACATCTCTGGGTCTCAGTTACCTGAGCATATTAATACATTTCTCTTTCAGGGCTGTTTTGAGGACCAAATGAAATACCATATAGAAAGCACCCTAAAAAACTTATACTCAGTAGTAATAGTAGTAGCAGTAGTTCAGTTACCATAAAGAACTTACAGAATTAAAGATGGATAGCTGGATAGCTGGAAGGCCAGGTATCAAAGAGCAGGTCTTAGGTTCAAAATATGCCAGAAATTGAACCCAAGATTCTCCAATCCTGACTCCAGAGTCCAGTGTGCCCTATCTGAAGGCTGATCTCAATATGTAAACATTCTGAGAAAATCAGACCCCAGGCACATTTATGGCAATGTATATTGGTCTGATTAGTATTTCTATTGTGGGAGTCAAGTGGTATGTGTTACAGTAAAGAAGGAAAAAAATTGCACAAAAAAGCAGGTCAGCTAAAAATATTAACTAATCCAGGAAAGAACTTGAGCAGAAGATGCTGGTATTTCCAAATACCATTTCTGTCTTAACTCTTTGAAAATGGGAAGTCAGATTTATTACAATGGATTTTCTGAATTAAAACAAGTGATTTTTTTTTTGCCAATTAAGGTTTTTAATAAAGAATTCTGTTATACCTTTTCTCTCTCTCTCCCTTTTCCTTTCCCTCTCTTTCTCTTAATTTCTCTCTTACTCCCTTTCTCACACAGAGAGAAAGAGATAAAGATAGAGGAGGGAGAGAGAGAGAGAGGAGAGGGGGGAGAGAGAGGGGGAAAGAAGGGGGAAAGGGAGATGAAAGAGAGAAAGAGAGAGAGAGACTGAGCCTGACTCTAAAGGCATTCAGCCAGAATAGCATTTAGGAAGAAGACCTGATTTCAAATCCCACTTCTGACCCCAATTACCTGAATGACTGGAAAAATCACTTTATCTCTCTGAGTCTCAATTTCCTTATCTATAAAATGAGTGGATTAGACCCTGTTGCCTAAAAGGTCTCTTTCCATTTCTAAATCTATGAGTGTCAAGGGAGGGAGAAGTTTGCATATACTCATGCAGAGAGAGAGAAAAAAAAGAAAAGAAAAAAAAGCACTCTTTTCTTCCTATAAAAGGCAAAGAAAATCTCGATAATTTAATTTCCTAAAACCATCATCTCAAGATACTCCTTCCTTAAAGATCACAGGTCATATTGATGAGGGGAGATGCTTGATAGGAAGGTTTTTGAGATTTGGGGTCTCTCCAGTCCTTCCCCCACAATCAGGGGACACAATCAAGGACATAGACTACATCAACATAAACATTTATGCACAGATATCAATGTATATGTGTATACTATTTAAAAATCTGGCGTCTTGGCAAAGCTCAAAGAGTTTTTAGACCTTAGAGCTAATTTAGTTGAACCCTTTGTTTTTACAGATAAGGAAACTGAAACAGAGGCAAACCTAAGTAACTTAACTAGTCACATAGCAAAGGAGCAAAAGGTTTAAGAATAAAACCCAGACAGATCGTCTTTCCTCCCAGTTCAATGATCTTTCTACTTAGAGATCATCTAATCACATGGATTTGGAACAAAAAGAGATTTTCTACAGGGACATTTTTTGGTGTTCTGGACTCCTTGGGCAGTCTGTTATGGACCCCTTTTCAGAATAACATTTTTAAATGCCTAAGAGGAAATACCTAGGATTACAAAAAATACCAATTATGTTGAAATACAGTTATCAGAATATCTTAAAAAAAAAAAAAGGTTCATGCGTGGTTCTTTTCAACACTGAGGTGATTCAGGCCAAGTTAGATAGAGAGAGCCATCAGCATCCAGAGGACTGTGGGGACTGAGTATGGATCACAACATTATATTTTCACTTTTTTGTTGTTGTTTGCTTGCATTTTGTTTTTTCTCATTTTCCCCCCTTTTGATCTGATTTTACTTGTGCATGATGATTGTAGAAATATGTATAGAAGAATTCATGTTTAACATATACTGGATTACTTGCCATCTAGGGGAGGGAGAAAAAAATTAGTACACAGAGTTTTGCATGGGTGAATGTTGAAAACTATCTATGCATGTATTTTGAGAATAAAAAACTTTAAATAAAAAAAAGAAATTAAAGGAAAAAAATAAATTAGCATAAAAAAGGTTCATGGATTCCAGATTATCTAGCTCAACCCTCTCCTTTTACATCATGCCTTATACAATGCTCTCTAAATTAGGGTTTCTAAAACTTTTTCCACTCGTGACCTCTTTTCATCTGAGAAATTTTTATGTGCTCTCAGGTATATAAGCATATAAAAGAGGTATACACATAAAACATTTACTGATAATAAATCATAATTTCCTGCCCCTCACATTCAGTTACAAGACCCCCCATGGGGTCGTGACCCACAGTTTGAGAAGCTGGGCTCTAGACAACACAGACTGGACTGTGATCCTGTGGGTACCTACACAGCTTCTCCCCATGAGAGCAGAATACAGAAGACACGCCTATTTCACGGCAATCCTGGGGGGCAAAGGAGGAGGGGGTCTAGCTAAGAGGCATAGGATCTCACCTCCCTCAGCAGGATGGAGACGATAAAAGGATTGGGACTTAGTCTCCTTTGCCCAAACCCATAATTACCTCCGGTTTTTCCTGGGGGAAGGAAGTTCTTAGGATGACTAACACTATGACCTTCAGGCAAGGAAGGTCGTCTATAGGACCAGGCGACTCCATTCAAAGAGCCCTTTATGGAACTGCCAACATCTGATAGCTTTGGGGTTTCCTTTTTTGTTCCAGCTCAGGGTGTGGGTAGAGCCAGCCAGGTGTTGCCCAAACCCCAGAAAAGTCCTAGAAGGTTTCGGTTTCTGGTAGAGGCAGGAGGAAGTAGTTTCCCTCTCTCTTAGTCCAGGGAGAAGTCTCAAGGACAGATGTAGGCATTAGGGCAGAAGATGAAATGAAAAATTCTTCAAGGAGCTCAACAGACCAATGAGAGGGAATTCTCCCCCCCCCCCAAAAAAAAAAACTAGGAAGGACTAGGAACACTTCTGTATGCTCAGAGGTATTTGGAGATATTTTTTTCCTTGTCTGCTCATCTAATCTCAGATCCTCCTTTTCCCCAGTTTGAACCCATAAAAACTGGTCTTTTAACTGACCCTGATCCATTCACCCAAGACAATATCTTTGCCTTTGGTTCCATGGGCTCTCCTCCTTCCCCATAAGCTAAACATTCACCTCCTTTTTTGGGGGGGGGCATGTTTTGTTTTTAATTCTATCCATCCATCCTTTTAGGTTAATCAAGTTCTATGAGGCAGGCCCTGACTGATTTCCAGTCCTTAACAAACTCTCTTGCCTTGAGGGTCCCACAGCACCTAAGAGCTCAGATCACAAAACTTACACATATCTGGAAGTATTCTCTAACTTCTCTGTTAATTTCCTAATGGCAAAAATTGAACAAAGCCATGGTCTTTTCACTTCCCATCTTGATCCCTTAAGGAACCAATTCAACTCTCCACTGGACATTGTCCTCCTCTCTTGAATCCCCAGTCCCCTCTCATTACATCCTGCCAAGCCTCAGTCTTGGATCATTCCTACCATTCGATGACGTGACTCCCACATACATGCTGCTGAACAAAGGTAAAGAAAAAATATCACACAACCATTCTAACTGGGTCAGCTCCAAATTTATGTTATACAACCTCAACCCAGCATTCATTGCTACTAGGAAATCCTTCTATACCTATATAATCCTTCTCATCAACTCACTCTCTAATTTTCAACCCTCTTCAAGCCTTCTATAGCTGCCCCTCCTTCCTCCCTTCTCAGCTGAGAATTTTACTTTATATTTTACAGAAAAAATTGAAACCTTTCACCATAAGTTCCTTCTCCTCTCTTCTTCATCTCCTTTCTGCCATCATCTCTTCCTTCACCCATCTCACATTATATTTACTGAGACTAATCTCTCTATCTGCTCCAGGGATCCCATTCAATATTGTTTCTTCCAACAGGTTGCCCCCTGTCATCACTACTTTTTCACTTACTCTCAATTTCTCCTCATCAACTGTCACCTTTCTTCCTCCCTACAAACATGCCCATGTCTTCCCCATCTATCCTCAAAAGACTCTCACTTGATCCTTCCATCGCCACTATCATCCTATATTTCCTTTGCTCTTTGTAGCCCAAAAAGTCCAACTACAACAGGTGCATCCATTTTCTTTCCTCTCTCTTCTTACAATCTGGTTTCAGCCTCATCATTCCACCAAAACAGCTCTCTCCAAAGTCACTAATGATTTCTTAATTGTCAGATCCAATGACCTTTTCTCAATCTTCATTCTCCTTGACCTTTCTGCAGCCTCTGATACTACTGATCACTCTCATTCTTGATACTTTCTTCTTTTCAGATTTTGGAGACATAATTCTTTTCTGATTTTTTCTATCAGTTCCTCCTTTGCTGAATCATCATCCAACCAGAAGTTTTCCATTGAATACAATCCTAGATCTTCTTCTCTCTTCCTCCTCTACTACTTTACTTGGTGAACTCATCAGTTCCCACAGAACTAATTATCATCTCTATGCTAACAATTCTTAAATTTGTCTATCCTGCTCCAACCTCTCAGTTTTCCAACTGTCTTTCAAACATTTTGAACTGGATATTCAATAGACACCTTAAATTCAACATGTTCAAAATTAAATCATTATCTTTTCCCCTAAACTCTCCTCACTTCCTATTTTCCCTGTTACTTACTATAAAGCGCACCAGCATCTTCCCAGTCCCTCAGGCTTGAAATTTGAAGCCATGGTGGACTCTTCACTATCTCTCACCTCCTGTATGCAATCTTTTGCCAAAGCCTGCTGATTTCACCTTTGCAATGCCTCTTAAATTTGCCCCTTTCTCTCCTCTCACTGGCACCCCTCTAGCACAGGCCCTTATCACCTCATGCCTGGATTAGTGCAATAACCTGCTAGTGAGTCTGCCTGCCCTATTCCAATCCTTCCTCCATTCAGCCACTAAAGTGATTTTCTAAAAGCATAGATCTGACATGTCACTTCCCTACTCAATAAACCCCACTGACTCCCTGTCACCTCCAAAATCAAATACAAAATCCTCTGGTATTCAAAACTCTCTATAACCTAACTTTCCATCCTCAACTTTCCAGTCTTCTTATACCTTTCTCCCCACCAAGTACTCTGATCCAGTGACACTGTTCTCTTGGCTGTTCCAGAAATAGATGCTCCAAAAGAGCATTTTCTGGGCATTTTCTTGGATTGTCCCCCATCCTCTCCCCCTTCATCTCTTCCTTTTGGCTCCCTTTAAGTTAAACAAAAACCTCATCTTTTATAGGAAACTTTTTCCAACTTTCAATTCTAGTGCCTTCCCTCTGTTAATTATTTTTAAATTTATAAATTAATTTTATGTATGTTTTGTTGTTGTTGTTGCTGTTGTTATTGTTGTCTCCTCCCATTACATTGTGAGCTCTTTAAGAGCAGGGACTGTCTTTTGCCTCTTTTTATATTCACAGTGTCCGGCACATAATAGGTGCTTCATAGATATTTGCTGATTAATTGACTGATTTGTCACAATGCCTAGCACCATAATGCTTACATAGTTGTTGTTCAATAACCTCTTGTTGAGTTGAATTATCTTGTCATTTCTCTTTGGACAGTCCCATCCATTCTAGTAATCAGCAGCATTTACTGAGCAGGAGCTAGGAACTGACCACTGCACCTGGACATGAAAATCATTGTAGAATTCAAATGATCACTTGGCCAGTGGAGAATACAACTGTCCATTAATCAGACAGTGGAGAATCTGCCCATTCAGCCAGTGGGGAATTTACTTGATTGATTCAACAAGTAATTCAATAAATTAAGTGCCTACCTTATACAGAACATTGAGGCACTGAGTGAAATATAAAATTTAGATAAGATGTAGTCCCTACCCTCATGAAGGTTATAGTCTAGTAAAAGGGATGGTGCAAATATAGATAATTACTCAGAGACTAGCATAGTCTCTAGCTATGGCTGTAGGGCAGTGTGTTTAAAAAGTTGTAATATGAGACAGAGAGATAGCACTGACTTTGAAGAGCCTCAGATACCAGGGAAAGGAGTTTGAATTTTATTCTATAGGCAATAGGAAATTACTGAAGGTTTCTAAGCAGAGGAATGACATGACCAAATTTATATAAAGAGAAAATTTTGGTAACAGTATGAAGGATACATTGGAAGAAGAGGATAATTGAAGAAAGAAGGCCCTGGTAGGGAGTTCGATTCAATTTCTGGACTTCTCCATACTTTCACCAACACCTGCCCACCCTGGGGATGTACCTTCCCACCCTGATCTCAGGCTCATTTTCTTGATTCCTGAGTCCCTAGCCTGGGACTTCTCCCCCAACCCTTCCTCTCTTCCAGCTACCCTCTGTGCACTGTTTTTCCCAAATGGAATATAAGCTCTTTGAAAGAACCATCTTATTTGCTTGTATTGTTATCCCTAGCACATAACTTGTTACATAGTAAGCTTAAAAATACTGTATCTTTCTATCCATCAATTTGACATCTATTTCAAAGATGAAACTGGACAGTGAAATATCTAATGTCAAGGCAAGAGAGAATGCCTTGTAGAAAGGTCAACAAACCCAAAGGCATTTTTTTTAAAAGGAATTGAGGAGACTTCAATATATTTGTAGATGGGTTGGAAGGAACCAGTGGGGGAGAGAGACAGACAGACAGACAGACAGAGCTCTTGGAGAAGGCAGGAAAGAAAAGGATCAAGGACCTAGGTTTCAAGGTTTGCCTTAGAAAGGAATAATGCTATCTCTTCTCTGATGAGAGGGCATAAGGAAGAAGTGGAAGATGCTGAGCAAAGAACAACACCATCTGACCCACTGGCAAAGATTCCAGGTAATCAATTTGAAACAAATTCCAAGCAAAATCAAGAGACCTAAGATGTGAGACTCTCCAAGAGCAAAGAAAAGGAACGTGTTTGCTAGGCCCTGAGCTCCTTTGCAGATTTTTGTCATAAACCCCTCTCTCATTTTCAGTAACTGGAAATTCTCCCCCAAACTGCTACTGGCCAAGGTGGATTTTTGGATCCTGGGAAAAAGAGTATCATTGTGAAGTCTAACCTAAGGTTGTTCCTCCAAACTCCTATCATGCTGGCATCTGGGCACATGGACAGGCCCTTACTAACTCCCATACCAGTGCTACAGTTGGGTATCTGGCCATGATGCAGAAGTGATTGCCTACTCCTTGCATGTATGAGGGGTTTATGGGCACCAACCCAGGCTTCCATATGTGTGTGCCCATTTCAGTTGGACAGACACCAGATTTGGGGCTGAACATTTTGTCCTGAAACGGGAAAAAAACCCAAAAAGGCATCCAGATGTCAGCGTGCAGCTCAGTACAGTCTCTGCGTGGACCTGAGGAACTCTGCCAATAGGGCAGCATTTGGATGCTTCACCTTGTAGCTGACAAAGTCATTTCAAGTCTTATAGCTGCTGCCACTTAAGCAGAACTCTAAGCCTGTGGGACCTTTTTACAATCTTGATATTGGAAATCAGACTAACTCCTATGTTATGAATAAACTAGCTTGTCAGACGTTTGTTTTGGGGATATGAGCAAAGATTGGACATGAAACTTTTTTACCCCCCTTTTTTGTTGGTTTTTTTTTTTTGCTTTTTCTTTCTTGTAATTTTCCCCTTTTGTTCTGATTTTTCTTTCCCAACATGACCAATATGGAAATATGTTTTAAATGATTGTACATATATAACCTATATCAGATTGCTTCCTGTCTTGGGGAGGAGGAAGTTAAAGGAGAGAGGGAAAAAAATTGGAACTCAAAAATCTTACAAAAATGAAATGCTGAAAACTATTTTTAAATATAATTATATATTTATTTAAACATATATATATATACCCATATACATATATATATACAGAGAGACAGAGAGACAGAGAGAGAGAGAGAGAGAGACAGAGACAGAGACAGAGACAGAGACAGAGAGACAGAGAGAGAGAGAGAGAGAGAGAGGGAGGGAGGGAGGAAGGGAGGGAGAGGTTATAGAGTAATTAGGGAGGGATACAAGGATTGCTTTGCAACAGAGAGAGTCCAGTTTAGATCTTGTCACAAATTGTAGTGGACACTCAGCATGGTTTTATGGTTTTCTCCCAGAGTTTAGCAGCACATGAATAGGAGCAAAGGCAGCAAAATGGTGGGAGTGATCCAGTGTTGTGGTTTGGCAGGACAAGGTACCAATGATAAGATAAGGAGGTAAGGGATTGGAAATCCCAGGCCAGAGTGGAGTAGAAGTGGTTCACCAAGGGGTCAAGATAAGGAAGGGAGAAATGGATAGCTCGTATTGGGGTGATAGCCTGGGAAAGAAAGAAGGGCTGTCTCCTGAGCCAAATGATTGTATGTAGGCAACTGCCCTCCCACAGAAATCCAGCTGGATCCAAATGGGATGCAGTTTGCCTATAAGCAGGCTAGAGGCGGAAAAGAGAGGCTGGGGAAGAGTAATACTTTGCTGACTAACTGGGATCAAGACAAAGGGAAAGAGATGAGATGCTTTAGTCCTGAGGCATTTGGGGGTGGAAGCTGCCACCCTCTGCAACCTGACGTGGCTCTCACAATTTGGTGACTTTCAAAGAGCTCTCTGGGGGAGGAGGGAGGAGCCTGATGTGAATTCAGCAGGAAACATTTTTGGTTCAGCTTCCCAAGCAGAACTGCAGCCCAAGGAAGAGATGCCTACAGACCAGGAGCAGGATTCCTAAAACAGCATCTCTGCAAGGGGAGAGCCCTGGTCCTTAGACATGGCAATCAGGCTACGTCTGTGAATTCCTGTCCAACAAAAGGCGGATCTAAAACAAATCGTTGCTGGATGTCTTTTAAAAAATGCTTAGTGAGATCTTTACATTTTATATCACCTTCCTCCCTTCTCCCTCTCACCCTAGGCCATCTCTTGTAACAAAAAAAAAAAAAAAAGAAAAATAGCCCATCCAAAAGAACACATTAACTGCGTCTGACTGCAGATTTAATATTCCATCTCTGCAGTCCCCATCTCTGCAAGGCAGGGAGGAAGATGTATTTTCTTTATCCAGATTTGGACAGCATAGAGATCTTCCTAAAATTTGGATCCGTTTTAAGGTACTTGAATTGCGTCAGGAGAAAGCCAGGAAGTAATGAGAGGAGCTTCAGTCTGGGCAACAAAAAGCCTGGATCTCTTCTGCATCTGCATTAACTTTTTTTTTTTTTTTAACTTCTTTGTCCTCTTGGTCTCAATATAAAATGAGGTAGGCTCAGGTAGAGGGCTTGAACTTGAAATTGAAATATGACTAAAAGGAAGCTGTCTATATCTCTAGAGACAGGTGGACAGTGTGATACAATACAATCAGGTTACAGACTCTAGAATTCAGCTCAGAATCTTCTCTCTGATACTTACTGAAATTGTGACTTAAGGTCCCTTAATCTTAGTGTCTTCTGGGAGAAAAGACAATAAACAAATGTTTATTAAGGCACCTACCATGTGCCAGACACTGTGCTAAGCACTTAATAAATGCTATCTTATTTGAACTTCACAACAACCCAGGGAGGGAAGTACTATTGTCATTCTCATTTTACAGATGAAGAAACTGAGGCAGGTCGATGTTAAGTGACCTGCCCAGAGGCACACAGCTAATAAGTGTCTGCTCATTTTAGAGATGAGGAAACTGAGGCAAATAGAAGGTCACACCGCTAATAAGTATCTGAGGCAGGATTTGAACTCATCTTCCTTACTGCAGGTCCAGCTCCATTCACTAAGGCACAAGAAGAAAGTTGGACAAGACCCGTAGGTTCTTTATATTTTCTTAGCCAGTAATGATGCAACATGTGTTTATTTTTATTTAAACCTTTACAGATAGATGCCTTTTATTCTTCATACCATAATAATTTCCCCTAAAATATCTTTGCTCCTACTCCCACCCCATTAAACTTCTCTTACAACAAAGAAAAGCAATTAAAAAAAATCCTTGTTTAAGCAACATTCTACATCCACAGTCCTTCCTTTCCCTTCCCTAGAAGGAAGGCACAGTCCTCATCTGGGACAAATCTGGTCATCTCTGCCAGGACTTTTAAAACAAATCCTTCTGAAATGCACCATGACAATGTAACAGGGAGGCACCTAGGTGGCTCGAGCTCCAAGCCTGGAGTAAGAAGACCCGAGTTCAAATCCAATGACAGAGACTTGCCAGTTGTTTGACTCTAGGCAAATCATCCTCAGCCTCAATATTCTTATCTATAAAAGGGAATAATAACAACATCTGCCATAGGAGGCCGGATCAAATGAGAAAATGTCTATAAGGCTCTTAGCATAGTGCCTGGAACATAGTAGGTACTATAGAAATGTTAGCCAGCATCCTCATTATTATACTGAAAGTATATATGTATGTGTGTGTGTGTATCTGTATATATATAATATATAATCCATACAAAGTCAGGGATGGAAATGACTTTGAGATTTCTTCTAGTCCATACATTTAACAGATAAGAAATCAAAGGTTTCTTCCTAACTGCTCTGTGGATACAGTCCTGGATTTAGAATCAAGACCAGAATCTAAATCTGCTCTCAGACACTTATTAGCTATAAACTCTGGACAAGTCACTTTACCCTATTTGCCTCAGTTTCCTCATCTGTAAAATGAGCTAGAGAAGAAAATGGCAGACTATTCCACTGTCTCTGCCAAGAAATCCCCCAATGAGGCTGCAGAAGACTCAGACAGCACTGAACAGCAATGCTTCTGACTAGATCACTTAACTTCTGCCTGTCTTAAGTTCCTCAACTGTAAAATCAGAATAATAATAACAGCATCTACCTCGCAGGGTTGTGGAATTATTTAATAATTACAAACAATTATAAAAATTTAACAAATATAACAATTAGCAGAATGCATGGCATATTGTAGACTCTCAATAAATTCATCTTTCCTTCCTTCTTTCCTGAGCCCAGAGAGATTAAATGAACACGCCCCAGAACATACAAGTGGCAGAGCTGGGATTCTAAATTCTGTTCATTCATTTTCAGTCCTGTCCAACTCTTCATGACCCCATTTGGGGTTTTCTTGGCAAAGATACTGGAGTGGTTTGCCATTTCCTTCTCTGCTTCATTTTACAGATGAGGAAACTGAGGTAAACGACTTGCCCAGGCTCATATAGCTAGTAAGTGTCTGAGGCCAGATTTGAACTCAGAAAAGTAAATCTTCCTGACTCTAAGCTTGGCACTTATTTACCCAAAACTTACTGCATTACTTAGCTCCCCCAGGCTTCTAAATCCAACCTTGAAAAGTTAAAGCTTTCTGACCTACATAGAAACAGGCTCCAGGGTATAAACAGTAATGGCAGAAAAGTTTCCTGGGGACAAAACAGGAGGCTTCTGTGTAGGTGGAGAGCTCTGACCCTTTTTATCCCCTCAGTCCTCTTGGTTCCCCATCATGCTTCAGTCCTTCCAGGACAGACTGAAAACACTTTAGCAGAAACTGTGGATTTTTTGCTTAATGTTACAGGGTCAAAGGGGAGGGTGGATGGCTGATGGGAGACCAGAAAAAATGAAGTTATCCTTTCCCCTCCGGCCTTATCAACATGCTTTCTCATCAGACCATCTGCCTCCTCTCATTCAACCTGAATCCCCAGATGATTATCAAAGTGACCTGAAAGGACTTTGGAAGGTTTATAGATATTGTGTCCTCCCAAATCTCCCTCAGCCCAGCTCCCACTCCTTCTGCCCCCCAGGAGCAGAGCCTGAGAATCCAAGATGGGTCTGTGTTCCCAGCCTCCCAGCTCCCAAGGAGCAGGATGGCAAGCACATCAACCCTCAGAGGGAGGGGGCTAGGTCCAGGTATGCTCCGGATAGACGAGGGACTCAATAGTTAATTCTAATTAAATTCTAGCACTGTGTGAAGAGCAGGAGATTGAACTCAAGAGTAATGATACACAGTTTGGTAAGATATCCTCCCTACCACTGTGGAGCTTAAAAGTTAATTTAGCAGACATTTATTAAAGGCCTGCTGTATACAAAGCTCAGGCTAGGTACTGCAGGAAATACAGAGTTTTGCTAATATAAGATTTAAGGTTTTTTTTGTCTTTGAAGTTCATAAAAGTAGCTGACAGTCACAGTAATGAAAAAAAAGTAAATATGAAATCTTTTGCACCTAAGAGTGTAATGTGGAAGGCAGTGTAATGAGGGTTTGTTTAACAAGGCAGTAGACTTGGATCCAAACCTGCCTCTGTGAAGTTGGGTCACCTAATTTCTCTAGGCTCTGGTGTTCTAATCTGTAAAATGGTCATGTCTGAGGAAAAGGATCCTCTGTACATAAGTGTTTACAGTAACTTTCTGAGTAGTGACCAAGAACTGGAAATCAAGAGGGTGTCCAATCTTTTAAATAATGGGGGAACAAATTATGGTCTGGGAATGTAATGGAGCATCATTATACTGTAATAAAAACAAAAGAAATTGTTTTGGAGAAACCTGGAAAGACTTGGACAAACTGATGCAGAGTAAAGTGGGCAGAAGCAGAAGAGCAAACTAACTTTACAATAACCAGAGTGGTGTAAAAACCAATAACTCTGAATGACTTCAGAATTCTGCTCAATGCAATGTGACCATGATTCCAAGGGACCCAATGGTGGGGTCCCACTTTCTGATACCCATCTCCTGAGTGATGGATTCAAGATTTAGAATGAGACATAATGTTTTTAGCCATGGCCAATGAAGGAATTCGTTTTGCTTAACTGTGAATATTAGTCATAAGAGTTTTGTTTTTCTTTTTTCCCCTCCCAGTGGGGGAAGAAAAAAGGAAGAAAAATAAAGTTTTGTTAATTAAAAAAATTGTATTTGTCTTGTTTCCCTCACAGGATTGTTATGAGAAGCATATTGTATTACTCCAATATCTGTACCTAATTCTTTTTAAACAATGGATATGTTCCCAAAAGACATTCCCTAGTACTGAAATAATTTCATTTTTAATTAATCATACAACATAATTTTAGCTCATAATTCTCTCTGTGTATGTTTTAAATTGCTACTTTTAAGCTCCACAATGGTAGGGAGGCTATCTTACCTACACTATATATTATCACTCTTGAGTTCAATCTACTGCTCTACACACAGTGCTAGAATTTAGTAAATGTTTGCATCTTTTTTTTTTTTTTTGCCAAATTAAACAGACTCTCAGGGTTGGATAAAGGTGATCAAATATTACATCTATTCCAGAACATGAGTTCCCTTCACATCTCTTCCAACTTTGAATCCTAAAATGGCAGAATTAGAAGCATCAGGTACCATCTCCAAAGGTACTTAATTCAGTGTGTGTGTGTGTGTGTGTGTGTGTGTGTGTGTACCTTTCTGGAAATCTTTTACACCTCTAGATTCCTTTTCAGAATAAGCCTTTTAAACAATTGAAGGAAATGATAAATTTCACTTAGAGGTTAGTGAAAATAAAGATGTAAGCTTTTCCCATTGAAGTTGATGGAACCTCTGACATCTATCCATGGACCCTGATCACAAATTCCTGATTTAGTCCAATTTCCTTATTTTGAAAGAAAAAAATGAGGCTTAAAGAGGGAAAATGGTTTGCCTGAGGTTTCATCCTTACCCCATTAATCAGATAGTTGCTGAGACTCCTGGACAAGAGGCTGAAGGAGGGAAGAGTTGACCCAGGTTTACATATGGATAGAATTTACCTCTCCAGAAATAGGGGTGCAAATGTCCCCAGCTTTTTATTTATTTAATTAATAAGAACAATGTATTATATATATATATATTCCCTAATTATATATATATATATATATGTATGTATGTATAGATATACACACATATATCTATACATACATACATACACACACACACATCAGTCTTTGAGGTCTCCTTATAAATCTCTAATGAATGGAAGTTCCTGATGAATGAGGCAAGAGGGGAAACAGTCCAGTTCAGCCCCAGTCCAACTCATCTCAAGGGGTTTCAGTCTAGATCTAAACTACTGGCCATAACCACCCCTCTGCTGCCTTTTTCTCTCCCCTCAATCCTTTACTTGCTAAGCAAACAGAACTCAGGTTATGCAGACACCCATGATTTCTGTTTGGGGGAGGGTGGAACTTCTAAATGTCCCCAAGCCAGCTCTTCTCTTTCTTGGGACTCAAAGGCCATGAAGTCAGAGAAGAGAAAGAGAATACTCCTTTGAAAGCAAAGCCTTTGATCCCAAAGGGACTGGCGTTTGGAGGTCTTTGACAATCAAGTGAGCTTGTTTATCTGTGTCTTAAAAAAAAATCAAATCCCTGAGAGGTCTTCCCAGAAAAAAAGCTTTTCCATCCTAGTTTCTGTGGCCTCTGGGGTAGTTAAGGCAGCAAACTGATTCAGCCATCTCCCTTCTAGCCTGCATACCCTTCCCACACAGACAGCAGCCTCAAGTTCTCTTTACCCACACATACTGGAATGTCTAATTCAATTCTCCTCCATCCTCCCCAACCCCCTCTTTAACATCTAAGAGATGGAAGGGCCTTTAGAATTCATCTAGTCTAACCTCCCTCATTTTACAGAAAGGGATACTGAGGACTGGGGAGGGGGAGGCAAGGGAATTGTCCAATATCACTTAGTTACTTGCCTGGTCTCCCATGTCTCTTCAAATCCCTGCCTTCCATCCCTCTCACTTTCCCTTTTTCCATTCTCCATCTCTATTAACTCTATACACTTTTATAATTATCTACCTACTCATAAAGCAAAAATCTAGAGCATTTTTGGAGTCATTCCTTACGGTCCAAATTGGCCCACTTTGGTACAGTGCAAAGAATGAGAACTGAGAAACTTGGGTTCTAGTCCCAGTTCTACTATTGACTTAATTTTGTAATCTTGGCCAAGATGTTTCCCCTTCCCAAGCTACCCCAAGTCAAAGTGTTTGGACTAGATAGTAATAATTAATAATAATAATAAATAAATAACATTTATATGTCATGTGATGTGCTAGGCACTATGCTAAGTGCTTTACAATTATTATTTCATTTGACTCTCACCACTAGATGATCTCTTAAGGACCTTTTCAGCCCTGACATTTTATTGAATAGGTCCCTTCTGACTTACAGGCAGAATAGATGACCTAGTTTAGTTGGTTGTCATGGGAAAAGTGGTCTGAACCAAGCTAATTATTAAATACCTTAAGTATGAAAGTCTTGAGGGGTGAGCAAATGGCCCATTCCCCATTTCCTTCCCTCTCTCCTTA
The DNA here is from genome assembly GCA_023553655.1 of Myrmecobius fasciatus. Lineage (NCBI taxonomy): Eukaryota > Metazoa > Chordata > Mammalia > Dasyuromorphia > Myrmecobiidae > Myrmecobius > Myrmecobius fasciatus. Next base: position 20,308 of record JAJPUD010001053.1, read on the forward strand.
TTCTCTCCTTTCTGTTCCTTAAGATCTCACATTTTACCATTAGGCAACAATATCTTTAGATTGAATTTAGAATAAAGGAAGAAAGGAAAAAAGTTTATTAAGTTCTTACCACATGGAAAAAAGTACTGCATGAAGCATTGGGGACATAAATTGGAAAGAAAGGGAGTCTTTGCTCTCAAGAAGCTCATGTTCTAAAGGTAGAGAAACAAGACATTTATTGCTTGTTAAAATATATTCCTCTACTCCAGCTCCAAATGCAGACTATTAATTCCTTGCAGGTGGGACTGTCCATTTTGGAAAGCATTATGAAATTATATAATAAAAGTTACAAAAATATTCCTAAAATCATCTAGATTTAGAGCTGGAGGCCATGTAGTCTAATCCTTTCATTTAACAGATGGGAAAACTGATGAAGTGACTTGCTCAAAGTCATATAATTAATAATAATGATAGAAATAATTGTTGTTGTTGTTTAGTCATTTTAGTCATTTCTGAGTTAGTGACATTTGAGGTTCTCTTGGCAGAGATACTGAGTAGTTTACCATTTCCTTTTCCAGCTCATTTTACAGATGAGGAAACTGAGACAAACAAGGTAAGTGACTCTCCCAGGGTCACACAGCTGGTAAATGTCTGAGACTGGATTTGAACTCAGGAAGATAAGTCTTCCTGACTCCAGGCCTGGCACTCTACCTACTGTACCACCTAGTTGCCCAATTAAAAAATAAAGTCCCCTGAAAAACAGAAAGGGAAAAAAGAAAATATAACAACTAGCTCTCAGTTAGTAGGAGCTGACTCTAGCACACTCCTGCCTCTATCCCTATTAATTTCATGTTTTTCCTAGAATGTACTTAAATAAGGCTGAGGTCTAGACTGCCCTGTAAAATTAAATTCATAGTTAAGAAGAAGTTTGGAGAATTTTAATTTCTTTTTTTATTAAAGCTGCTTATTTTCAAAACATGATAGATAATTTTCAACATTGAAAAACCTTGTGTTCCAAATTTTTCTCCCTTCTTTCCCCCTACCCTCTCCCCTAGAGAGCAAGTAATCCAATATGTTAAACATGTATAATTCTTCTATACATATTTCCACAATTATCCTGCTGCACAAGAAAAATCAGATGAAAAGAGGAAAAAAATGAAAAAGAAAACAAAATGCAAGCAAACTACAACAAAAAAGTGAAAATGCTATGCTGTGATCTACACTCAGATCCCATAGGCCTCCCCCTGGGTGTACATGGCTTTGTTCATCACTGAACAATTGGAACTGGTTTGAAACATTTCATTGTTGAAGAGAGCCATGTCCATCAGAATTGATCATCACATAGTCTTGGTGTTGCCATGTATGATGACCTCCTGGTTCTGCTCACTTCACTCAGCATCAGTTCATGCAAGTCTCTCCAGGCCTCTCTGAAATCGTCCTGCTGGTCGTTTCTCACAGAACAATAATATTCCATAACATTCATATACCATAATTTATTCAGCCATTCTCCAATTGATGGGCATCCATTCAGTTTCCAGTTTCTAGCCACTACAGAAAGGGTGCCACAAACATTCTTGCACATGTGGGGCCCTTTCCTTCCTTTAAAATCTCTTTGGGATATAAGCCCAATAGAAACACTGCCGGGTCAAAGGGTATGCACAGTTTGATAATTTTTTGAGTATAGTTTCATATTGCTTTCCAGAATGGTTGGATCAGTTCACAACTCCACCAAAGGAGCTCTAATTTCTATGACCATAAATTACACATAATGATTACCTTCCATGTTCTTTGCCTATCAGAGCTAGGCAGATGAGATAACTAGGGCCTCTTTGTTCTCCTAACCTTGTATCATTTGGACCAGCAATTCCACCATTAAGTTTGTCCCCTAACAAGGTACAAAAAGTAATAGAAGACCCCAAAATAGCAAAACAATATTAGTAGCATTATTATTTATAACAGCAAAGAATTAGAAATTATGTAGATGACTGGGAGAATACATGAATAAATTATGGTATATTATGCAGCCACATGTAAAGAATCACAGATAGGAAAAATCCAAAGAAAGATGAGAAGGCTCAGAGCAAATAATACAGAGTAAAAAAAGATCTACCAAAAGGACCATTTGAACTACTCTGAAAATGGAAATAAAACTTGTGCTTGGTTAAGTCAGCACTAAGCAGTCTTTATGTATTTATCTTAACAAATGGAATAAAATTAAGTAGTAGAAGGAAGGGGCAATATTGGGGTTATTTTGCCCAACTTTTCAGGGGTAATTTATTATTTTTCTTCGTTGTTTTAGTTTTGTTAAAATTCATTGACAAAACAAAAATTTTAAAATAAAATGCAAGGCAGTTAGGTAGAGCAATGGATAGAACACAGGCCCTGGAGACAGGAGGATTTGCATTCAAATTCAGCCTTAGACATTTTGATATTTGCTAGTTGTGTGAACCTGGCCAAAGAAATAAAGAAGGAAAGAAAGAGAGAGAGAAAGGAAGAAAAGAAGAGAGAGAGGGAGGAAGGGAAGGAGGGAGGAAAGAAGGAAAAAAGAAAGAAAAAGAAAAAAAGAAGGAAGGAAAGAAAAAAAGGAAGAAAGAAAAAGAAAGGAAGGAATAAAAAAGAAAGAAAATATACACTTCCTTCCCTCTCAGGTTTCAGTCTCATATATTAGCCTTACACCTTAATACAAAGGAGTTTGTTAGTTATTTTTCAAAGAGTAAGTTTTAATTAGGAAAGCTGATGGGGAAAATAGCCCATTGACATTTGGCCAGCACATAAAAGGAAGGGAAAAAAGGGAGACCAAAAAATAGTGAAAGGAAGCTTCTACTTGCTAAGGGGTTAATTCTGATGAAGAAATCAATGGAATTATTTGTATAAATAAATAATTATAATACAAATTATTGTTTGTATTCTTATGTTGTTCAGTCATTTCAATTGTGTCTGAGTCTCTGTGACCCCATTTTTTGGAGGGGCGTTATATTCCTAACTTGTTAAATAATTAAAATCCTGCCCTTTGAATTCATCCAATCATTTATTCATTCTAAAAATACTGCTACACTGTGCTTAACAGTACACTGAGGGGAAAATATAAAATTTAGATAAGGCAGCTTCTGTGTACTGCAAGAGCTAACATTCTAAAGGGAGAGAACATGTAAATGATTAGGTATATTCAAGATATAAACTGAGTAGATAGAAAGGGATCTGAGAGGGAAGGAGGGAACCAAGATAAGTTTGCTATAGAAAGTAGGATTTGACTGAGTCTTGAAGGAATCCAGGGAAGTTAGATAGATTTGAGAAGGAACAGCATTCAGGGCAAGGGGAAGCCATACAAAGGTCCAGATATGGAAAATGGCATGCTGTGAATAAGGAATAACAAGTAACCCAACATAAATGGATTACAGAATGCAGAAACACTGGCTAACCATTTTAAGGGGGAGATATATAATTTTTTTCCTTGTTTTAATATTGTTAAAATTCTTCCATAGAACAAAATTTTAATTTTGTTTGCAGAAAGTTTAAGAGGACTAGAAAAGTAGGAAATGTATAGGCTGTGACAGGCTTAAAAGGTCAAATAGAAGAATTTATATTTGAGCCTAAAGGCAAGAGGGAATCAGTGGAATTTACTGATGAGGGGAATTACATGGTTAGTTTAATTTTATTTCCTCAATAGTACCTTATTTTACCAATTACATGTAAAGACAGTTTTTAGCATTCATTTTTGTAAGATTTTGTAATTTTTCTTCCTCCCTCGCTTACCTCCTCATCCTCCAATACAGCAAATATAGATTTAGGTTTTAGAAAATTATTTTTGCAGTCGAGTAGAAGATGGACTGAAGCAGAAAAAAGGGAACACCTACAAGGGATGTTATGAAGGAAGAAATTATAAGATTTGACAACAGATTAGATCTGTGGGGTGAGGGCAAGTGAGGCAGTAAGGAAGATATTGAGATTGTGAAACTAGATGAGTGGGAGGATGGTGCTAACCAGAATAGTACTAAGTAAGTTTGGAAGAAAGGAGGATGATGGTGGAGATGTGGAGGGGAGGGGAGAAAATTAATTCTGTTTAAGATATATTAAATTTGCCTCTTATGGCATATGGCACTCATACCTATGGGATATTCATAATGGTATATGACTATATAGTTCTGGAGAAAGGCTAAGACAATGAAAATCTGCATAGGGATAATGATTAAACCCATGGGAGCTGATGAGATCACCAAGTGAGATAGTATAAAGGAGAAGATAATAGGACCCAGCTGGAACCTGGTGGATCACCCAGGAATAATGGGTATGACTATATAAATAAAGAATGCAAAGGAGACCAAGAAGGATTGGTCAGGCTAGTTTAAGATTCAAGAGAGAACAATATTAGAAAAATCTTAGAGAGGAGAAAGTTTCCAGAAGGAGATTATGATGAATAGTATCAAAGATTGCTAAGAGATCAAGAAGGATAAGGACTGAGAAAAGGTCATTAAATCTGGCAATTCAGACAGCATTGGTAACTTTGTAGAGGATGGTTTCAGTTGAATGATGAGGTCAGAAGCCATATATTACCTAGGATTTAGAAGCTTGTGAGAGAAAAAGAGGAGGCACTGATGGCTTTCTCAAAGAAATTAGTGCAAAAGGGGAAGAAAGATAATGGGTCACAGCTAGGATGGATAGTTGGATGAAATGAAGGTTTGTTGCTTGTTTTTTAAAATGGGGGAAACAGATTTGTTTGTAGGAAGCAAGGAAGAATGCAAGAAATAGAAGTTAAGAGATGATGGGGATGATGGAGGGAGGCAATCTGTAGGAGAAGACAAGAGGATGAGACAAGATGTACATAGAGGGGTTTGCGTTTTCATCAGAGATAGAAGGGAAGAAATAGTAAGAAAAGATGTCTGAGTGATGTGGGATGAGGAGCTTCTTTTTTTTCCAGTAAAGAATGATTAGAGATCCTCAGCTTAAAGGGGGGAAGAAGGAACGGGAGGGTTACAGAGGATGAAGAACATGGTATAGCCAATGTGATGAATGGGTCAGGGAAGCAATCAGGAAGATGTTGAAAGATTGCCTTGTTCAGGTGATGAGCCGTTTGAGATTATGTAACATAAATCTGTAGTGGCCCCAATTAGTGAGGTTCATGATCCATTCAGTAGTGTGTGAATAGGAGAGAAGGAAGAAGACAGCATAAATCATTCAGAGCTGGGCTTTGGCAAAGCATGATAAGTTTAAAAAAAACCCAAGGGGGGGAAAGGGATTTGGGAATAGATACAGGGCATATAGTTGAGCTGGTTCACAAAGTCAAGACAGGAAAGGGAGAAAAATGCATCCAGTGTAGTGGAAGAAAACTGAAGGGTGAAATGGAGGACATGATCAAGATGAAGATTAGGATTAAGGAGAAATGGACTGAAGATAAAGGAATCTGGGAATTCATGAACATGGAAACAGAACTGTTATGGAGGCGGGCAACATCAAGAGTTACTTCCATCTCTGTATAGTTGAGGTGGGACAGGAGAGAACTGTTTAAAATGAAGAACTGTGAAATCAGAACGTTTGAAGGAGCATCTACTTGTATGCTGAAGCTCCTAAAATGAGGGCAAATGAATGGAGAGAAAGATTTGAACCAGACACTGAATCAAGTGAGGAAGGAAGGAAGGAAGGTATCTGGCAGAGGGTGGTTGATAGATTATAGCTACCATCATAAGTAGAGTGTGCTAAAACCAGTTTGAACCAGCTCTCCCAATTGTTAAATTTTTTGTGTGAACATTTATAACCCAGAAAATGCAATCAGAGCTAGATGTTATTTTTATTTTTATTTTATTTTTCATTTTTTATTAAAGCTTTTTACTTTCAAAACATATACATGGATAATTTTTAACATTCACCCTTGCAAAACCTTGATGTTATTTTATTTATTGTTTTGACTTAAGAAAGCAATTTAGGGAATATTAATGATGCAGATTAAACTTGAAGGTGTGTGGTACATACATTTTCCCCTCACCGTTCCACAGAGTCAGTTAAAACATTTGCCAGCACACTCCTGATGATAAATCATGAACCCCAAAGGAAGAGAAGTTGCTCCATGAAGGAGGGAGAGGAAATGTTTGCAAGGGGTAAAGTGGAGAAAAGAGCATTCTTATTCATCCTCCCCACCATGAAAGCCAGGGAATTGAAGGGGGAGAAGAATATAAGTGAACGTGCAGCTGGTACTGAAAGGGTGGCAATGAGTACCAGAAGATAAAAGAAATGGTTTAGGTTGAAAGCAAGCCTGTTAATTAAGGAGCAGGTGTTTCAGAACGCACAGTGGAAGGGGTGGCAAATCTGGTGAAAGCTATGGGGGGTAGCATGGAGGTAGATGGGGATAAGGGAGGGGAATGGGAAACAGGGTTTGGACATCTGCAGCTGGGGGTGGGGTGGGCTTCAGAACCACTGACATGGGGAGCTTAGAAGGTGAGAATATGCTCACCACTGAAAAATGAGTCTCCGTAATATCAGAGTATCGATGTTAGGGGAGCAGTTGCTGAGGGAGGAGGGAGGCAGGTGATTAGATTTGCAGCAGGTGGTGATGTTGTGTCCTGTTGGTCCCAAGAGCCCCATCTCACAGAAGGCAGGAATGGTCACAAAGATCTTGAACAATATAATATCACAAAGGGCTGGAAGGGTAGGGTAGCCCAAGACTGTGGGGTTTCTTAAATGCCAGGCAAGAGAGTGGGGCATCTTATTCATAAGGAGCCACTGAAAAATTCTGAGCAGGGGAGGGAGATCACTAAATCTAATGATTTAGCCTGATGATGATTATTCTGTTAAGAGGATGAGGGATGACCTGTAGAGAGGAGAGAATGAGGATGAGAAGTCTAATTGGAAGACTACTGTAACAGTCCAGATGGAAGGTGATAATGAGAGTCTGTCTGTATTAATCTGATGACAGAGAGAAGAAAGAGGAAGGAATTTCAGAGGGGCGGTGGGAAGAGAATCTGCAGGATTTTATGAAGAAGTATGCAAGGTGAGGGGAAAAACATCATACCTGAATCTCTTCTACTGTTATTTTAAAATATCATTTATATATTTTACATTATTATTTATATTGTCATTTATACATATTATATCACAATATATTTATATTGTGTTATATTATATTATATTATATTATATTATATTATATTATATTATATT